>OZ010609.1:8109673-8192173 GCA_963932145.1 Acanthosepion lycidas | reverse complement strand
TAAATAACGTTTTAAATGAGTGAGATACAGATAAATATAAATTATTTTTCGATGCATAATTCGCTACCGATTCGCTGACCTAAATTAAAATTAAACAAACAGATACCGGAAACGTGTGCATATATTTGTGGTAACACTACGCACAATAAAAAACGATATGATCTAAATTCATGTTTTGATAAGATTTGATAGCGACACACTCGATATATATATATATATTGAGTGAAACTTCAACATTGTCCAAAGCGTGTAAGAGCTTCGGATAATTGTCCATCCCACAAAATCTTTAAAAAGAAACATTAAACTAATTGAGTTTCTTTTTTTCCAGGTTTTCCGATAAGATGTTTAGCCATTTTGACAACATTTGTTGTAAGAATCACTGAAAAGCCCTGTGAATCAATCAACAAGCAAAAAAACTGGTTAAAATCATTTATTTAATATATACCTATTTCAGAATAGTCATAGGTATTTTGAGTTCTGATCATATGCATAATAGTTTGGGATGGGGTTTTAATTATTTTGATGTTTAGATTCAAATTGTCTTGGAAAGTGGATATCCCGGAGTTGTTGTCTCTTTAGGGATACTCTATCTGAAACTTTACAGACACACGCACGCGCACGCACACTCACGCATATATACAGGGTGTCCTCCATAACTTTCCTACACTTTTCAGCTAATCTGATGAAAATTTATGACCGTTCTTAAATTTTAAAAACTTGAAAAATCCCCAACATTTTGGCCTTATATAAATACTTGTTAAAAAAAAATAAAATCCTTGAAATTAGCTTTATAAAACCGGACAGGATTAGGTGACAGTCTGTTTCATGCTTAACCACAGTCATCAGGCCATCAGGAAGAATGCGATGAATCCATGAAACTATCAGACCTTGGTTTTGTTCTCAATGTCGATTTTTATGTTTACATAAGCTCTATGCCTAATATTGAGCACATTAAAACATAAATACCTCATACCTTTCCCTTGGAATATGGTGGCACCAACTAATAGAGAAAAAAAAGCACATCAATTTAAAGAGGACTAAATTAAAAAACCAACAGACATTAACGAATTCAATGCAAAAAAAGGAAGACGATGTTTTCTGGTCGCGAAAACTTCTTTTTCATATTCCAACTTAATTTGCATCTGATTGCAACCTGAATACGCCTACCTTAAAGGAACGAGACGCGGAGCCGTACATATTGCCACATTATCTCATTATATCCCAGCTGATTCTATATCCTACTATCTCTCCCTCCATCTGTCTGCCCCTCTCTCTCTCTCTCTCTCACACACACACACACACACACACACACACACACATATATATATATATATATATATATATATATACAGGGGTCCATAAAGTTAGTGTGTACTTTAAAAAATTTACAACTTTATTTTTATTTGCGATAGAAAAAATTTGTAAAAAGGATTAGAAAGAAGTAAATCCATATTGTTAAGGTTTATTGAAATTTTATTTAAGTTTCCACATGTCCTCCATCATTAGCAATACAAAGGGTAATACTATTTTGCTGTTCACGGAAAACATTTACCAACTGATTTACAGTAATGCCTGAAATCACATTAGTTATTTTAAATCTTCTAATGAACTAAGTTTGGTTGCATACACAATTGTTTTCACATGTTCCCATAAAAAATCTAATGTAGTCAAATCTGGCGAACGTGGAGGCCAATAAAATGGTCAACCCCGTTAGGAAATTCCTGATTTAGAAACACGCAGAGCAAAGTGACAGGGAACTCCATCTTGTGACACTGTATTATTACATATTTTACAGATTATTTCTATCGCAAATACAAATAAAGTTATAATTTTTTAAAGTGCACACGAATTTTATGGACACCCAGTATATATATATATATATATATATATATATATATATATATATATATATATATATATATATATATATATATAATGTGGGTGTTTATGTACATACATGTTACAAGTGCTTAGAGTAAGTGAAATAACAATAATTCAATCATGTGGGATTTCAGCATCCAATCAGATCTTGTCCTTGAGGCCATCAAATTAAAGTCACCCTCGTTGGCCAAACAAACAAAAAATAAAGCGGGAGAGAGACAGTGAGACAAAGAGTGAGATAGAGAGAGAGAGAGAGAGGAGGGAGAAAGAGAGAAACATAAATATGGCTTCTCATTGATAGGCCTGTTCATGTTGTCCATAGAGAATTGCCAAACTAATGAAATACATCGATCATCGGATCGAATATGCCAGCATATGAGACTGAACGTTTTTCAAGATATCTTTCGCGTGTAGGCATCTGCAACATTGAACTTAAAATTATACATGGAGAAAATTGGAATAAAACTTAATATCCCACAGCACTTTTATTGATTGATTTCCTTTCGATCCTCATTGGGGTTTTTATGCCTTCGGCCTTATGCCACGCTTAGTAAAAATGTATAACAATCTCAACTGCAATTTCAACCACCATTTCCAGATATGTTTATGAAATTCGACAAATGCCAACTCTTGTAATAAACAAATTGAGCAGGTGAACTTGTGAAAATTCTAATTTTTTTTCTTCTTTACATAGTTTCATTTAAGACACTTTAGTTTATTTAGAAAAATGCCACAGTCAGGTTTAAACCTAAAAACAATGCGGTTTTGTTCGACTATATTTAATAAATGTTTCTAATAAGTGTTTAATAATAATAATAATAATAATAATAATAATAATAATAATAATTAGTTGATCTATTGTTTGATTCGTTTTCTACGGCATATCAACCCTTTGCAGGTTATTTAAAGCCAGAAAATATTTTTAGATTGTAAGAGTTTTTAATTTTGGAGATAATAATGATTTAGTGATACAAGTCTTAATAATTAAGTCATATCTGAGGAATAATAATAATAATAATAATAATAATAATAATAATAATAATAATAATAATAATAATAATAATTTTAGTTTATATTGGTAGTTCTTACTTTCAGCCTGAAACCGCCATAAGATTTTTTCTATCACTTGATTTTACGGAGGTCTCGTATTGTAATGCATTCTCTGTATAACATACATAGGAACATCGATGAGTGCGGGTTATTAGGGGTTAGGCGAGTTTACTTGAGAGTAACAAGATTAGATCTGTCTTTACCATCGCTTAAAATATCTGCCAAGCACCCGATAGGCATATCTAACTAGGCACTTTTCCTACCCATCCCTAATGCCAACAATCATCTTGTCTGACCAGGTCCTTTAAACTATTCGGCTGATCCACATTCTGTTTAATCACCTCGATCAGTTTCCTGATAATCTTGGCGATTATATTGATGAACAAGAAGAAAGGTTTCATCAGGATCTCAAAGGTAAATGGAAGAAAGATACAAAAGCAAATGAATGGACAAAAATGAATGGATTTTTCATTCCTTTGGATTCTTGTCATTCTCTGTTTTGAACCAAAAATTGATAACAACATTGACGTATTTTTGGTTTGGTTTCTTTTGTTTTACGGCATATCAACACCACAATGGGTTATTTAATACCGACAAGATTTTACGATAGGTTCGTATGAATAGAATATGTATTTTTTTTAAGAAATCAGTTTGTAGGTCAGGTTTCATTGACGTATTTTTATAAAGAGATTTTTTGTCGAAAGTCAGATGTATTGCTGGTAATATTTTTTTTTGTTCTACTTGGCCCTATTGTATAACTGTTCAATGCGTATTTGGTCTATTTTAAGAAAAATAGAAATTATCTGTACTGAGATAACGTGATTTGACGAGGAAAAATGAACTTGATTTTCAAATAGACCTTGAAAAAACTAACCCAGAAACATGGGTCCACTGCCCAATAACATTTGGTTCGAAAGAAATGTCGACTGGTGTAATCTAGCCGATTTCATTTAAATTCCTTTTCTTGCTGTTGTTGTTGTTTTCATCACTTTTGTTATTAAATATCACACATTGTGATAATGGAAGATTAGTCTCAGATGTGAAAGTTTGAGCAGTTGTAAATTTCGATGGCAAATCCAAACATTTGCCATGAAAATAACGGTAGAGATGGACTCATGTTTTTCATAAGGAGATTGGTGCTCTTGTGAACCCAATAGAATTACCGTAATTAGAACTCAGTTCACTGATTTCGATCTCTGCTAACTTGTTGATATAAGAATTTGGACTTATCGATCTTATACAAGTCTGAAAATATTTTTACTGTAATAAATAGTTCATGACAGTTACTTATACAAGTTTTTACAAATCAAAGCGTGAATATTTTATGAATTTGCGACCATCTGTCTTTCGTGTTTTCCTTCATTTTTATTCAGATTTTGAACAGATCAGTCATTTAGACTCTACTTAAAAACTAGTAACAAAAATATACCCACCTGTTTCAGTCTATCTTGTCTTCACAAACCTTGAATAATCATTTATCCAATACTGTATGCTTTACAAACAGTGGACTCGTCAGACATTTTAGAATCGGAACGATCAATCTGGGAAATATAAGTGGCTTATTTCGCAGTTACATTTTTTTAATCGGAATCGCCCAAATAAGGCAGTAATGCAACGTCACTAAAGCGAAAGGTGTTACAGAGTGTGGAAAATTAGGAACAAATATTAATGATGAGCAGAAAGAGAAAAAGAATCAGGTGGATAGTAGATAGCGATTGACATTGCATTTAAATTTTTGCAGATTAAAGTTGTCTGAAAAGCACAGAGCCGGAAGGGAGTTCTATAAGCAAGGCGGCAAAGCCACTAAGACACAAAGGGTTACTGGGTGTGGAGGAATTAGGAACAGAATCAATAATAATAATGAGCAGAAAGAGAAGAGAGTAATCAGGATGGCAGTAGATAGCGATTGACATTGCATTTAAATTTTTGCAGATTAAAGTTGACTGTAAAGCATGGAGTCAGAGGGGAGTTCCACTAGGGACAAGTTCGACATAAGAAACTGTTAGCATAGAAGTTACGCTAGAGGTAGCCATCTCAGCTGTAAATTGATGAGATCTCGAAGCCAGTCTAGCACTACGCTTAAATTCATAAAGTCTAAGTACCTTACCATAGAGCTCATCCGAACAATTACCATGAAAGGATTTATACAAAAGACATATAAGACAGGCATACAAGGATTTATACAAATGATATACAAGAGAGGCAACCTTACGGTGGTGGAAAAGTGACTGGAGCTGATCCGCCATATCAGGACCAATAATATTGCAGATTCTTCTTTGGCTCTTATTAAGAAGCTCAAGATAAATAGAAAGGACACAAGACCATATTTGGCAGCAATATTCTAAGCATGGGCGAATGGTAGACTTATAGATAATGTTTACGGTTGTGAATTGAGAATTGCCCTTCAACCAGATTGATTTGTTTGTTTAACGGCATATCAACATCCTTATGGGTCATTTAATGACGAAATTTAATTTTCCTGTGAGATCTGAAGTAATAAAATGTATATGCTCTTCTGCTTTCACAATTGAATACATGGTAGATGATACTCAGCTTTTGTCCAACTACATGTTTTTGTGGACATGATTATTAGAGGCAGTGATATGTATGTCTTATGTTGTAGTTTTGCTGAAGTTATATTTTAGAATACAGTTTGATTTCTTTAAAAAATTCTAAGATCTTATATGGATTAATGTCCTATAAGAATTCTTTCATGTTGATTGGTTGATTTTGTTTGGCAGCATAAACATCTCTATGGGTTGATTAATGCCCAAATCGAAATATTTGGAATGCAAATGTATGCCATCATATACAGATAAAATGTATTTTTGATCATTTTACTATAAATGTTACCTAACGTCTTCAAAACATTCTTGATACTCATAAATTTTCTTACTAATATCTTCCTTAATGTAAAGAATGACTGAATTGTTTGTTGAACGACATAACGGCTTCATTATGGGTCATTTAATGATGTAATTTAATATAAATTTCTTTGAAGTAATAAAATATGATATATGTTCTTCTGCATTCACATTTGTATACATGGTAGATGATACTCAGCTTCTGTGCAATTACATGTTTTTTGTGGACAGGATTATTAGAGGCAGTGATATGTATGTCTTATGTTGTTTTGTTGAAGTTATATTTTTGAATACAGTTTGATTTAAGAAACTGGAGGATATTATATAGATTAATGTCATGAAAGAATTCTTTCATGTTGATTGGTTGATTTTGTTTGGAAGCATATAAACAGGGTTATTTAATGACGAAATCTAAATATTGTATGCCTTCAACTATAGGTAAAATGTATTGTTGGTGATTTTAGTATAAAACATATTTTTGGTAATTTTCTTTTAATATGTATTGATGGTCATTTTACAATAAATGATACCTACCTTCTTCAAGACATTCTTGATACTCATAACTTTTTTTTTAATTAATATCCATCGTGTAATAGGCACAAGGACCACTTATTGTAAAGAGGAGATGATTTGTTTGTTGAACAACATATCAACATCCTTATGGGTATTTTAATGACGTAATTAAATTTTCTTCGTATATTTGATGTAATAAAATATGATATATGTTCTTCTGCATTCACATTTGTATACATGGTAGATGATACTCAGCTTTTGTGCAATTACATGTTTTTGTTTGATTGTTTGAGGCAGTGATATGTATGTTTTATATTGTAGTTTTATTGAAGTTATATTTTGGAATATAGTTTGATTTCTTTAAGAAATTGTCAGATATTATATGGATTAATATCATGAAATACTTCTTTCATGTTGATTGATTGATTTTTTTTTTTTTTTTTTTGCGGCGTATCAACACCTCTGTGGGTTATTTAATACCGAAATTTAAATATTTCGAATAAAATTGTATACTTTCAACCACAGATAAAATATATTGTTCGTCATTTTGTTATAACATTTATTGTTGGTAACTCTGCATATAAAATTTTACTATAAATATGAACTATCGGTTACTTTTTTTTATATAAAATGTATTTTATATTTATTATAAAAATGTATATTTATACTTTAATAGTGTTTTGTTGTTATGCTTTTGTTCATTATTTTCTCAACCTGGGACCCTAACAGGTGTTACCACCCCAGGTCAGGTTGCACCTGCTAACAAAAGTAATTAAGACGTGTTTACACGCTCCTCAAAACCTCCCAATCATAGTTTGTTAATCTTACTATAGAAATGTATTTTATATGTGTTTTTAGTGTTGCATTAATTGTCCTTTTGTTATAAAAATGTAGTTGATTTTTGTTTAACGGTTCATTATTTGTTCATCGCTGGGGCCCTAAGAAGTGACAGTAACCCGGTTCAGGGAGCATATAGTAACAACAGCAACAATGAGGTGGTTGCACGCTCTTCAAAACTTCCAGTCTCCCGATCAGACGCCTTGCTGCCGGATATCGTTTATCGTTATACCCAAGATGGGCTTACGGTCTCACCATGATGTTTAGCAAAGTCGAGGCTGGTCAGTACCAAGATGGGTGATCGCTTGGGAATAGAAGGTGTTGTATATGTATATTTTCATTTTTTTTTTTGTATGGGGTGTCACTATTTGCCCATATCTGGGACCCTAACAGGTGCTACCATCTCGGGTCAGGGTGGATCTGGGAACAACAGCAATTAAGAGACGGTTCCACGCTTCTCAAAACCTCCAAATCTCCCGATCAGATGCCTTGCTTTAGTTTAACGTCATACCCAAGACTACTTTCACCTAGACGGCAGTCAACGATTACTTGACAGCCCAATCTACCCTATTATTTAAACCATACGTGAGGGCGAAATGAATTGGATTCCTGCCTGTCACAAGGGAATTAAGTCAGTTATCTGCTATGCATGATACACGCTTAGGCGATCACGTATCTTTCGATACATGACTGACGAGACAGATTATTTTTCTCGCAGTAGATTGCCATTTCTTTCTCCGGTAGACCAGTTGCCATCCAAGGCTATAGAACCCGGTTTCTCTTGCTATTTACCCATGGCTACAGGGAGAAGAAGAGGATTCATACCCTTCCCAAAGGTATTAGCACATAAGTAATGTAATAGATTCGACTGGAATTCGAACTCGGCTCTCCGATTCCTCAACTGAAGCCGTTATCTATTACTCAATATATATGCAGACACTAGCCTAGAAGTTAGCATCTAGGATGCTGATGGGAGGCAAAAGATCCAGCAATGTAGTCAGTTTTCCACAATGTCCTGTGAGATTGCTACACATTCATTTTTCAATTTCTTTTCTAAGAGTCGCTAATGTAATCAGTTTTCTGCTATACATCGTTTAAGGCCCTTCACAGATAAAAGTATTTTCCCATTAACATTTATAAATATGCACATGGTAATTATTCTGATGAAATTTCGTCTTTGTTACGTAGACTTTATGAATTTAAGTAAGTACTAGATTGGCGGTTAGGTCTCATTATTTTTCAGTTGAAATGGCTAGATGTAACCGCAAGTTCTATGGTAACAGTTTCTTCTCTCGGACTCCTCGCTTGTGGAACTCTTTTCCGGCTTCTTGCTTCCAAATCAACTTTGATCTTCAAATATATATATTAGGTTGGTGCAAAAATAATGACGTAATAATGTCCTTTTTTGACGTTATACGTCAGAAAACGACATTATTACGTCATTATTTATGCACCAACCTAATATATATATATATATTGTAACCCGGATATAAGAGAGTTGTCGGGACCGGAGAAGAAGCCTCTTATATCCGTAATGGCCCTAATTTGGGACCAGATAAAATATCTCTTATATTCGGGTTTCTCTTATATCAGGGTCTCTTATATCCGGGTTACACTGTATATATATATATATATATATATATCTTAGACCAGTTGCCATCCAGTGCTATAGAACAAAGTCTGCCCTGCTTATTACTCATAACTGTGGGGAGAAGAAGAGGATTCACACCTTTCCCAAGGGTATTAGCACGTAAGTGAACGTAATGGATTCGAATGGAAGGTCAGTCAGTCAGTTATGTGCCATGTGGGATAAACGCTTAGGCGATCATGTATCTTTCGATATATGACTGACGAGGCAGATTTTTTTCTGGCAGTATGTTGCCATTTCTTTCTGTGCCTGAACAGTTGCCATGCAAGGCTATAGAACACTGTCTATTACTCATAACTGCCGAGGAGAAGAGGATTCATACTTTTCCCAAGGTTATTAGCACGTAAGTGGATGTAATGGATTCGACTGTAATTCGAACTCGTCTCTCCGATTCCTTAACATGAACCGTAATGGCATTTTAAACCCAGGTGAATTACCGGAATTTGATATCGACTCCAAATTACCATTTCGGCACCAATAAACCTGACAGCATTTTTAAGTATTTGAATTTATCTATTTTACACAACTTTGCATATGAAGATGTTTTTTTGCGTTCTAATGAGCTGTCCTTTCTAATTTTTATACACGATTTTAGAAAGAAAAACAGTACATTTTTGACAATTTCGAGACGATATATTTTTTTCCCCAGAATTATAACAGACCTGCAGTCATTACGGATTTCTCAAAAAATAAATTTCAAAATTTATTTTTTAAGATTTTTGCGGCTTATACAAAAAATGATATTTCTCATATCCAAGCGACGTCAACTTCAATATGAGAAAATAAAAATTAAAAGTATATTTCATTTATTTATTTTTTCGTTTTTATATTTTACTTAACTCAGTGAATGTTAGCTTTCTGTTTTCCATCAATGTCTCGTACTTTTTATGTTCAATACATTTTCATAATCCTTGAGACATTTATCAAGCTTTAAAATATTTAATGGCTTCCGCTCGCCAATCCCCGTTGCAAACGCCTACTCAGCCACATTTGTGTTTATTCAAAACACACAGGGACCTCCACCTGTTTCAAGATTTATCTAAAGCAGACTTTAGTTACAGTTTCTGGGATATAACACATTATCTAGCGTGATCAATGGTTTGAACAAGTCCAGTGTGCTCATAATCTCGGTCATGAAAGACTTGTGACTTCGTGCCAGCACAACCATCAACGGCTCCCTAATATTTCTGTCTACCAAATTTCACTTACAAGGCCTGGGTCAAATAGTGATATGGTTTTCAGGCAATATGTGATCGGCTCGCCAGACTGATAACATCAAGAAGTTAGTTTCCTGATATATCGACTATGAGATTCGAGCAGACTGTAATAGATAGATAGGTAGATGGAGAGATGGAATGGTAAAAGTCAGATCGATAGGAACAGACTGAAGTAGGTAGATTAATCGATAGATAGTCAGTGAACAGACGAATAGATAGATAGATAGATAGGAACAGACAAATATATATATATATATATATATTTATATATATATTTAGGCAGCAAGTTTTCAGTAATGCATGTTTCCTTAAATAATAGACAATTGTTGTCTATTTATTTTAAGGAAGTTCGTTTTATATTGTCTGATAAGCTTAATAACATTATCATTGAAAGACGAAAGGAAATCACCATACGGATACATGTTTATATACAATCGAAACTTTCGGCTTACATAAGCCATTATCAAAGATGAGAATTAATTTTCAATATATCAACCAATACACGGACGAAACAATAATGATAGTCTGTTTTTGTTGCATGAAAAATTTCAAAGCAACGACTAACTCGTGTATACCAGACGCGAAAGCTAAAATCACGTCGCAGCTCGTAACGTCACACATGACCATGCGAGAGTGAAAACGAGAAGTATTAAGTATGGCTTCTGTAATCAATTATAGGCATTCAAGTATATTTGTGTAGATTTCATAGTTTATTTTGTTCAGGTTAGGTTTCAACTGTTTTATGTATATAGCTTCAATGATAATGTTATTAAGCTTATCAGACAATATGAAAGGATCTTTCTTAAAATAAATAGACAAAACTTGTCTCTATTATTTAATGAAACATACATTAATGAATATATATATATATATATATATATATATATATATATATATATATATATATATATATATATATTGTCATTCACAGACAGAGTGTTTCGCTGTATCACGGCTCATCAGTGTGGTAGACGTCCGGTTGCCTCTGGCTAGGATCCAACCCCGACTGAATTGACGTCAGTCGGTGATTCTACCACTAAGCCTTTGGCGCACGGCAGGGATGAAGGTAAATTTAAGCGTATTTATTTTTAGATAAACACCCTATGACTGAGAGAACTCGATTCGATTCACCGAAGAGTCATGCATTATTAGCCATAATATTCACTGTTTACAAACCCACACTTCCTCCCCATAGAGCTCAACCGAAATAAATTTTTCAGGAGCACACACACACACACACACACACACACACACACACATACATATATATATATATATATATATATATATATATATATATACATATGAACATATTGAGATAGATAGATAGATAGATAGATAAATAGATAGATAGATAGATAGATAGATAGATATTAATTTCGGTCAGGCATTAAATAAAATATATATACTTGTTTTTCATCCCGCTTCATATGAACTCATCTCCGCAAATCCCTCATATTGAATTCAGAGTTTTTCCTTCACCTAGACTGGTTGCAAACCAAGGTTATATACCACAGTCAGTCCTGCTATTTACCCATAGCTGGGGGAGATGAAGAGAATTCATACCTTCCCCAAAGATATTAGCACGTAAGTGAATGTAATGGGTCCCACTGGAATCCAAGCCGCTATCCATACTCCACCGCGCCTCCCTTTCGATTCCCCCATCAATGATCCGGCGGGTACATCCGCATGTAGAAGAAAGCGGGGTATATTTTAAACATTTGTTATGTGTTGGTGTGTTGAGGAGTGACAAATTTTGTAAAAGTTTGTAGAAGTGCTTCTCACTCACGACATTTTATAACCGCTAAAAGGCGTCGATTCGGCAATTAAGAATGATTCAGATTTTTATCCCCGATAAAATCACTTACATCCCGAAACCATTGGCAGGAATATAGATCGATATTCTAATACACATCTCATAGTTTCTATTTCGTCTTATATAAACCTTATTGGTTTATTTTGCACAACTTTATTTAATGTACTGGTAAAATATACAATAAAACAGTTCTTCACGTAAAGTTGAACATCTATATAAAACTGAGATTCAAGGCAAAGCTAGCGGAAATAATCTGCGACTGAAGGGACATTTTTACCCTAAGCTCCAAATTCAATCTTTAATTTGAAGAAAACTGTTTGCTCTGCAACAATATTCATAGATCAAATTTATTTCTTTTTCAGGTGAATTTAAAATTACAGGAGCAAGGATCACTGCTTTATAATTCGATGTTTTACCATTTTTGGATCTTTGCAAGTAGACAAGATTTATATGATGTAAGTTTGTTTTTTCGACAATTGTTTCCAAAGGATGAACCTATTTTGTGTCACGCTTGAAATGTTTTACGATTTTAAACACCAAAGACGCTAAGAAATATTTTTCAGAATCAAAATAAATTCTTGTAAACTTTACAGCAAGGATTGTTAAGGAAGAAATCTTCTGGAATTTAGTAGAGTATGGAAATAAAAAAATAGTCTTACCCTATTTCAATTTAATTTTCAAATTCGTTTAACGTTTAAGAATATGGTCCCCTTGTTTGAATTTTTTGTTCTGAAGTTTTTAGATAACAAATCCGATATTGATGAACAGAATCTTCAAGATAAATTTTCTTCTTCTCCTACTCCTCCTCATCCTCATTCCCATTCTCATTTTCCTCCTCCTCCTCCTCCTCCTCCTTCTTCTTCTTCTTCTCAAAATACCATTTGTGGATATCACATAAAACTACCAAGAAGTATCTTCTTCTTCTTGAAATAGGTCTTCTTCTTCTCCTCCTCCTCCTCCTTCTTCTTCTTGAAACAAGGCTTCTTTTTCTCCTCCTCCTCCTCATTCTCCTCCTCCTCATTCTTCTTCTTCGTCTTCTTCTTCTTCTTCTTGAAACAGGGCTTCTTTTTCTCCTACTCCCCTCCTCTTCCTCCTCATTCTCCTCCTCCTCATTCTCATTCTCCTCCTCCTCCTCATTCTTCTTCTTCTGCTTCTTCTCCTCCTACTAAATTTCATTGTTCTTCTTCTTCTTCTTCTTCGACTTCTTCTTCTTCTTCTTCTGCTTATTCTCCTCCTCCTCATTTTCATTCTTCTTCTTCTTCTTTTTTAACTTTTTATCTTCTCGTGATCTTTCCCCCTCGCTGTTCTGTTAAGCATTGACACAATCTTCTCTGGTAGTTTATTCAGTTTTCCTTCGTTCTTTTTACTTTCAATATGTACCGTGAGTGGCGAATTTTCCAGAATCCCTTTCCTCAATATCTACCCAAGAAATTTCAGTCAATCAAACAAAAGCATTCATTTTGTTGATGTATCTATATTTTAGACAGATCGATATTCTGCACAGCCAGTGATTGTTTTTGGTCATTGGAACAATTTCATTGGGAATGGAAAGAGAAAACATCATACAAAATTACAAGAATGTTAAAATATAAACAAACTTTATCTTGTAAGTAAAACAAAGACCAAAGAATTTTAATTGCGTTGATTTTCAAAGAACACTTATTGCCGACTAATCAAATACTTTTTGGAAACAATTTGTTATCAACACCTGCCTAATTTCTGTTTTGTTATCAACTGTGCTGTGTATATTTGAAATTTTGCTATTTAAAATAAGAATTTTAAAAATCCGAGTAGAACTTTCTGCAAACGTTTACCATTGTATAATACGCCTCTTCTTTTTTGCTTTTTAATTTTCCTTCAGTATGTCTCGTATTATACACAAGTAAATACGATAAAACCCCAAAATAAAATAGATAGAGTTTAGAAAAAATGTAGAAATAGAGTTAGAACTGGTAAAGAAGAAACCCCAATAGACGAAATCAGAAAAAAAAGAAACAAAGTTAGAGAGAAAGAGGCAAATAAATGAACAAACAAACAAACAAACAAACAAAAGAAACATCGATAGAAAGAAAAAGACAAAGAAAGAAACACAAAAGAAAGAAACACAAAAGAAAGTAAGAAATACCAAAAGAAACGAAAAACAAAGAAACAAATAAAGAAAGAAACAAAGAAAAAACGAAGGAAAGAAAGAAAGAAAGAAATGACAAACAAAAAACGAAAGAAAGAAAGAAAGAAAGAAACAAAGAAATAAAGAAAGAAAAGAAAGAAGGAAATAAAAATACGAGACGAAGATGAAATAAATAAAAAATAACTAAACTATTTTTCATTGTTCAATCACTTAAACATTTTTTTGTTGTTATTTCATGAAGGAAAAACATTAACCTCAATTTTCGATGAATTTTGCTGCTCGAGGGCAAGTTGCTGTCTAAAATGGCGAAGAGTCTGAAGTCCTTAAATGGGAGTCAATTTTCTTTCATTTGAATTTTTTCTGATCACTTTTGTCCTTTGGGAATTTATCTAAATCAGTGCTGGAGAATTTTCTTGTTCGGTGGTTAATAAGAAATCTGGCCTTTTAATAGGGCTTGTGGCGAATAAAAAAAAAAAAAAAATAATAATAATAATAATAATAATAATAATAATAATAATAATAATAATAATAATGATGATGATGATGATAATAATAATAATGATAATAATAATAATAATAATAATAATAATTTTTTTAAATATTCTGAGGAATCATGAATTTTAATTTAATGGCTAAATACGTTACTTCCGAGTCGGAAATGGTAGAAATTTCTTATAAATTCTTTATTAAAATATTGCACGTTTACGGCCATATTACGTTGAAACATCGATTCCCTTACGTTTACCGAAGTAGCACCTAGCCTGGTCAGTACCTAGTAGTGTAACCGCTTGGAAATATCAGTTGCTGTAAGCATGGATGTGCCGGTGGTGTAATGTGCTGACAGTCATATCACGTTGAAACAACGGTTCTCATAAGATCACCGGAGTTAAGCAACGTGGAACCTGGTCAGCACCTAAATGGAAGACCGCTTGTAAATATCAGGTGCTGTAAGCTTGGATGTTTGGGTAATTTAATGGATAATGGCTCGGAATTGGAAATCGGAGAGCTGAGTTCCAAATTTAGATCGAGTACTTTATATTCACTTACGCGCGAATACCCTGTTATCCCCCAAGATATGGATTAATTAATATTAATTTTATACCTAAAATCACCCCAAGAAAAGATTCTTAGATTCTAAAAAATATTTTCTGGCTTTAAATAACCTGCTAAATGTTGATGAGCCATAGAAAACGAATCAACCAATCAAAATATTGTAATAGTAATCGGAATGATGAACACAGGTCATGATTTAAAGAAAGAAGATTCCAATACAACAGATTAAAAATGACACGATATTTACAATTCATTATAACAATTTATTCCATAGAAACCGTTTATTCCGAAAATGTGAAATTCATTATAACAGTTATTCCATAGAAACACATTATTCGGGAAATGTGAAATTCATTATAACACTTTATTTCATAGAAACACTTTACACCAGAGATTTGAAATTCAATAAAACATTCATTCCATGGAAATATTTATTCCGGTAATGGAAAGTACTTTAAAACACTTTATTCCATAGAAACTCTTTATTCCAGAAATTTGTAATTGAATAAAACACTTAATTCCATGGAAACACGTTATTCAGGTAATGAGAAGTTCTTTAAACACTGTATTTTATAGAAGCACATTATTCCATGGAATGTGAACTTCAATAAAACACTTCATTCCATGGAAACATTTTATTCCGGAAATGTAAAATTCCTTATAACATTTTATCCCAGAAATTTGAAATTCAATAAAACACTTCATTCCATGGAAACATTTTATCCCGGTAATGGGAAGTTCTTTAAAATACTTTATTCCATAGAAACATGTTACTCCAAAAATGCGTAATTCTTTATAACACTTTATTTCATAAAAAACACTTTATTCCGAAATTGTGACTATCCAAATATAAATCTTAAATGTATATAACTATAAAGTAAAACTTCTTTTGATACAACGTCCTATTTTACTTGTCCTTTGTTTGTTTTGACCCCACCGGTTTGGTGGTTAACTATTTAATCATACCTAGGACCCTAACAGGTGCCACCACCCGGGTCAAGTTGGACTAGCTAACAACAGTAATTAACAGGTGGTTTCATGCTCCTTAGAAGCTCCCCATCATTTATACCACTCCAAAAAGATTAAAACCTCTTTTGATACAACGTCTTCGTTTCCTTTTCCTTTTTTTTTGTTGGTACCAAATATTTTAAGTTTTGGCGTCAGATAATCTGCAAGCAGTTTCTTTTTCGGCACTACTTAAATAGATTGGTCTCCTCATAAAAATACGAACAATTTGATGGGGGATATTTGTTGTAGGTTAGCCCTAAAAGCCTTCCTTAGACGGCAACATAATCGATATATATTGACTTGTTACCGATACCTGACTTTTACTGTGTTTTTGTACCTTGCTGTTTTTGCGTACGAAAATGGGCTTCTTGTTAAAGGCAGATTTCCCAAAATATTTGATAAATAACAAACAGTCATATACAAGTAACGACTAGACATTTTACATAACTTGATAAAATTATTTTTCTGCTTATTCATAATTTAAAAACAAAACAAAGTTTTTATGGGGGGTTTTTGTTTGTTTTTTTGTTGTTGTTTTTTTTTTAAATTAGAATCACCCCAAGTAAGGTAATAAAGCCACTAAAACACAAGGGGTTAAAGACTGTGGTAGAATTGGGAACATAAATATTAATGATGATTGCGGAGAGAAAAGAGTAATAAGGTAGACAGTAGATAGCGATTGACATTGCATTTAAATGTTTGCAAATTAAACTTGTCTGGAAATAAAGAGAGTTCCACAATCAAGGAGTGAGAGAAAAGAAACTGTTAGCATAGAATATACGGCTATATCTAGCCATCTCAATTGTAAATCAAGGAGATCTCGACGCCAGTCTAGTTCTGCACTTAAATTAAAAAACTCTACGTGCCAAAGCGAAGAGCTCATTCGAAAAATTATCTTCAAGGTTTTTTTTATAGAAATGACAAAGAGAGGCAACCTTACTTTCACGATTTGACAAGAAAAGACTGGATCAGTTCAAAAAAGTGTGTGGAGACACTGTAACGTTTCAGCTTGTGGGGAAGACCTGAATGCCAGACCGTGTTAATGGCTTTTGAGAAATCCAATGCAACAGCCTGGGCTTCACAGTTCTGTATCTAGAGCATGATAAACTCTTTCTGCAAATATCGTTAGTACATCAGTATTTGACCTGGAGAAACAAAAGCCATATTGCTTGTCTGAGAAAAGGCCCTGCGATGAGAGATGATGAACCAATTCACCATTGATTAGGCTTCTAGGAGTTTCCCAAAAAGAGCTAGGGTTAGTTGGGAGGGTCGGGCAGCTGAGCAGGGTGCTTAAAAACTGGAAGAACAGAGGATGACTTCCAGATGGCAGGAAAGCAAGTGGAAGCGATGCATTTATTATACAGCTTAGAAAGAACAGGGGCCAGTCCAGGAGTATACTTTTAAATAGCTATTACAGGGATATCATCGGTTCCATATACTTTGTGAGAATATAGATTAGAGACAGGAGAAACCATGGAAGAAGTTATGAGCCCGGGAACCATGTCTAGATTTGGTAGAACTATTCGTACATGCTTGGCAAGGAACTAAATACAATTAAAGCCTCACCAAGTTTACTACAAGGAAGAAATGTGGTCTCCATTCAATGTTATCCTTTCCTAGAAATTTCCTGCTTGTATCCAAGTACAGATGGGAAGAGATTAGCACAGAAAATGGAACATACAACATACAAAACGAATCTACTGGTATAAAACAAAATTCTCGCTTTTCTTACACCGAGGTCAATGTATTAATTGATGCCAGTGACATATTTGGGATAAGAACGATCTTGAAAAGAAATTACAATTCTATAACAAGTGTTCAATTGATTGATTGATTTGTCTGTTGAGCGGCATATCAACAACTCATGGGTCATTTAATGTTAAAATTTACTTTTCTTGGCAGCTTTGAAGTAATAAAATATGTTATTCTCCTTTCACAATTGAGTAGATGGTAGCTGATACTCAGCTTTTGTGCATATACAAGGGGCGTTGGTATGTGTGATTTATGCTATAGTATTGTTGAAATTATATTTTTGGAATACAGTTTGATATAGATTCAAGTTGATTGTTTGATTTTGTTTAGCGGCATATCGATATCTCTATGCGTTCTTTATGGTTATTTATAAATAATTCGAACACAATTTTATCACATTAATTATATTTTGAACGCAATTCTATGCCTTGAACTACAGATAAAATGAATTCCTGACCATTTTTATTTAAAAATGTATTAGTCATATTACAATAAATAGATATTGGTATTTTTACTATAAATATTCTATCGAGTTTTGGTCATTTTTATATAAATATTTATTTTTATACTTTCATAGGGCTTTTTTTTTAGGGATCGTTACTTGCTAAAAGCTGGGACCCTAACAGGTGCTGCTACCCTGTGTCAGGCTGGATTTGGGAACTACAGCAATTAAGAGGTGGATCAATACTCTACAAAAACTTCCAATTTCCTGATCCGGGGCCTTACTGTCGGATGTATTACGTTGGTGCAAAAGTAATGACGTAATAATGTCGTTTTTTGACGTATTTTTTAACGTCAAAAAACGACATTATTACGTCATTATTTTTGCACCAACCTAATATAAATGTTCTCAAAAATATGGGACTGGCCATAACCTTTGCAAAAAAGAAACTATGATCTGGACTGGAAAGAAAGCAGTGGTGGCACATATCCTGAATCTATCATAAAAAATAATATGTAGACTTAATAAATACTAGACATTTGAAATAGCTCGGTGTTTACATCAGTTACAAATATTTAGTATCGGAGAAATAGGTGAAATAAACATAGAATAGGCCGTGCTAGAGTTTCGTCTATCGCGCAAATTGCTACAAAACCCAAACCAAAACGTGTTTCATGTTTAACAGTCTCATCAGATCCAAACTTTTATATGCATGACGCAGTTCTGTTCTCTCGGTTTTATTCAACCGGTTTCTCAGATCAATACCTAAAAATGTCTTTGAGCGAATCAGCATTGCATATCATAGTGAAGACCATCCTTCCTCGAACTTTGGGAACTGGTGCTACATAATCACAAGCAAAGAACTGCACCAAATAACAGAAATCACATTACTTGAGAACTTACAACAGCAGGAACAATTAAACTGATATCACATGGTACTATGAGAGAAAACAATGACATAATCAAGATTTTGACACGCTACACTATTTAGAAAGCACAAATCAATGCCGGAAGCAGTACTAACAGTTAGTAAACATGTGAAACTAATTGTACTAAAAAAATCTTCTAATAAGACGATTTTACACATTTCAAACGAATATAGCAATTTCTGATCGATCAGTGAATGTCAAGTGTTTCCTAAGAATTTGGTCTTTGATTTTATGTAGCAGTTTAGATGTGTTATTTAATGACAAATGTGAATATTTTTTATATAATTTTAGGTATGTTTCTTAGATACATAGTTTGTAGATCATAAAATATATTGTTAGTATTCGGTTGGTGCATATGTATCAGGCGTTTTTGAAGGTGAGTTATTTGTTAGTAAAATTGCTGTTTTTTTTTGGGGGGGGAGGCTGCAAATGGGAAGCAGTTATTGAAAATGGTGACTACGCTCCGGATTAATCATTTAATAATGTTATTGTTGAAATATTACTTGCTTTACAAACGCTTGATAATTATACACTAACCCAATATATATATATATATATATATATATATATATATATATATATATATATATGTATATATATATATATATATATATGTGTGTGTGTGTGTGTGTGTGCGTGTGTGTGTGTGTGTGTACTGAACTGTGTGTGTGTGTGTGTGCACTGTACTGTGTGTGTGTGTACTGAACATAAAATGTGGGATTGGATGATTATTGTTATTGAGTAATAAACGGATCCCCACCGACTGTCATCGTCCAGAATTACTATATACGAGTGCGTCCTGACCAAGAAAACCTTCGAAAAATAATTTTGGTGTTTAGTCATTTGGTCGGCCAGATAACTTTTTATTACCTCGTATATAGTACCTCAATAAAACACACACTCACACACACACACATTGTAAAGCGTGCAATCAAATGGTTAAAATGAAAATTACTGTTTTTTTTTTTTGTTGTTTCTTTTCTTTTTTTTGTTCTTTTTTGCCTGTGGAATCGACCGTCTTCCAAGCAAATGGGCAGCCGATATCGAAGAAGATGGTGTCTACGCTCTGGAATAATTATTTAAAAATGTTATTGTTGAAGTGTTATGTTGATTTTTTCATAATAAATTTTGTTTAAAGAACGCCTGATAATTATGCACCAAACAAATAGTTACTGTCGAAAGCAAAACTATTTGCTTGCAGATTCTAATTTACATCTCTTTCCACGGGGTTGTCTATGTCCAGTAGCAAAGCTACCACCAGATTAATCAACCAGGGTTTTTCATCATTAAATCTATTTTCAGAAAATTTATTCCGACATATTCAATGACATCATTTCGGCTTGATTACTTTAATAATGTAACTATTTTTTGTGGTGCTCGACCTGATTTCAATTCGAGGCAGAAATTTATTGGTAAAGATTTCGGTAAATTTATTTCGAAAGCCGAAGAATTGGCAAGTAAACAAATATATATATATATATATATATATATATATATATATATATATATATATATATATATATATATATATATATATATTAACATTGAATAAATTTATTGAAACAAATCAATTACAGTTGACCACTGATGACAATTCCAAAACAACGTAATTATAAACATTATTTTTCTATCTTCTGCCAGCCGCAATGATGGAGAAAGCATTACCTTGAACTATCACCAGTGAGACACGCTGCAAGAGCCACTACGTTTTGCGAGGCTCGTCCCTTAATCGAGACGCAATCGCGCCAATCCTCTGAAGGAACGCCATCGAACGAGGGCCAATAACCCCTGAAGTCTCCCCTGCCACAGGAGTAAAAAATAATCAGCAAGAGAAGAATATTTAACTATTTTTTTATCTCTACGTCCCGGGCGACGGATTCTGCTCAACCGCGGAACTGATCAAATTACCGGCCGAAAATGTATCAGCACAGGTCGCATCTCAAATCAACGACTTCCCCATTTTAAAAGGGAAAATGGTAATGCCATCCGGCCGCTTTCCATCACCGGGTTCAAGGGCTACGGGTTCGATTAGGAAAAAAAAACCAACTGCATCCAAACCTCTTTTGATGATGTTGTTAATGGCTGCATGCCGTGGAAAGAGGCCGGCACTACGACGACAGGAGAGAGGATGCAAACTAAACTCATCGATGGAGGCTCCACGTCTGCATCTGTGACGCTCACTTAATTTGAGTCCAAGACAGATCCTGACTCCGACTCGAGTGCACTCATCATCTTGGGATCCGACGTCAAATTATAGATTGCCTCCAAGAACTATGACTTCTTTTCCCGTGGAATCGACCGTCTTCCAAACAAATGGGAAACAGTTATGGTAGAAGTAGATGGTGCCTACGCTCTGGAATAATCATTTAAAAATGTAATTGTTAAATTGGTATGCTTCTTTTTTTATTAATATTATTTAAAAAAAACGCCTGATAATTATGCACCAACCCAATATCTATCTATCTATCTATCTATCTATATATATATATATATATATATATATATATATATATATATATATATGTATGTATATAAACGCTTGATAATTATGCACCAACCCAAAATATATATTATGTATATATATATATATATATATATTGGGTTGGTGCATAAGCGAGTTATTTGTTAATAAAATCGCTGTTTTGTTTATCTTTTTTTATAACAATAATATTATTTTATTTTCATGTTATAAAAATGCGTCTCGATAATCATGCGGTCCGGAATAATCTTTTAATAATTTAATGTTATTGTTGAATTGTTGCGTTTCTTTTTTTCAAAATAAATATTGTTTCCAAAACGTCTGATAATTATGCACCAAACCAATTTTTTTTTAAATTGTTTTGCGGGTAATTTCACTACAAAAATGTATTATACTTTTTTTTAGTGTTGCATAAAAATGACCGATTGATTTTTGTTTCGGGTTAAGCAATTGACCATAGCTGGGACCCTAACAGGTGCTACCACTCCGGGCCAGATTGTACCTGCGGACAATGGTATTTAAGAGGTGGGTCTATGCTTCTCAAAACTCGCAGTCAGAGGCTTTGTTGTAGTTTAACGTCATATCCCTGATAAGAAAACGGCTAATATTTAAATTAGAATGAGTCATTGTGATGGCGAATCTAAAATGCTAACTGAACGTTCCATAAATATAGAACAAGAGGTGAAGGAAAAATGGGTACGGCTTCCCAAATATCATTCTACTAAAAAGATCTTAAAACCTGACTTCATTCAATGGTAATATTGTATGGGGCAAAATCATCGGGGTATTATTCATTAGAAGAGTGCTTCTCAACTTCTTTACACATG
Organism: Acanthosepion lycidas; assembly: GCA_963932145.1. Classification (NCBI taxonomy): domain Eukaryota; kingdom Metazoa; phylum Mollusca; class Cephalopoda; order Sepiida; family Sepiidae; genus Acanthosepion; species Acanthosepion lycidas. The sequence goes on along the minus strand of OZ010609.1, from coordinate 8,169,729 downwards.
GACCCCTTTCCCTCCTTTTTTTTTCTTGGTGGACCCCTTAATAGATATTTGATATAAGAAAACAGGATTCTATTTTGCAATAATAAAAATTTTGAGGTTTAAATAATCAAAGAAATATATAATTAAGCTTTATTCTCAATTGAAAACTAATTTAATGCAAATAAATTATTATAGAATAATAATAATAATAATAATAATAATAATAATAATAATAATAATAATATATATAGATTGACCAATACTTTGTATTAAAATATTACAATGTTTCTTCCATGGTCAAGGCCATGGGGAGCAGATTTCATCAGGGAATTGAATTTACTACAGCATTTATTTATGCACATTGGTGAAACATTTTAACAAACCAATTTAAGTTAAGTGAAATTAGAAAAAAAGGCATATTTATTCAATGAGATTCCTGTGGTTGATGTTACTCAGAGAGTTTCTTTATATCTAGATCTGTTAATGATAGTCGAAGATCAACTCTTTTCACAATGTCAAGTCAATTGCGTACTTTTTAAAACAGTTGAGAAACACAGCTAAATCCCGATTCAACAAGATAAAATGTTGAAAAAGCAACAACGTAGCAATTAATTTTAAACCTTACGTATCGAAAATTTATTGGAGGTACCTATATAAACGAAATAAACAAAGAATCATTCATATATATATATATATATCAATAGAAGGCATGGTGGAGTTGTGGATAGCGGCTCAGATTGAGGAATCAAAGAGCCGAGTTCGTTCTAATACCCTTGAGAAAGGTATGAATCCTTTTCTTCTCCCTCTAGCAATAGAAGAAGGACAACTCTGAATTCAAAACCTGCGGAGGGTTGTTTGGGGACCGTGTATCTCTGTGTTCGTCCCTTCAAAAAGTGTGGTTGGTTCTACACAAACCTTCACTGCTATAAGCAAATCATATGTGCTGGTTTCTGGGGTGTCGGTTCCTAGGACTGATCTGCTTGTCCCTCGAATACGACAGGAGAGTCCGCCATATTTCAATATATTAGAAATTTAATTTTTAGTAATAGAAACCATTCTGAGTTGGCTTCCTTCACGGACACCCAATTTTTTATATTTAGCCTATGGACCCCTATGGCCATTGTGGACCCCGGTTGAGAACCGCAGATTTAGAGTGGTCAAAAGGCAATGAAACACTGAATGCAAACATTATACGTTAAACGGAAGAAGTACCAAAATTAACAAAGGCAAACATTATTTACATTATTCGGACTATTATCCTGATCTTTGTCACCATATTTATTACAACGTTTCGACCTTTCAGTATCTGTCTATATTTCTGAGATGAGGTATTATCTACACTATTTACATTATTCGGACTATTGTCCTCATCTTTGTCGCCATATTTATTACAACGTTTCAGCCCTTCAGTATCTGTCTATATTTCTGAGATGAGGTAGTATGTACAATATTTACATTATTCGGACTATTGTCCTCATCTTTGTCGCCATATTTATTATAACATTTCGGCCTTCCAGTATCTGTCTATATTACTGAGATGAGATATTATGTCACTATTTACACTATTCAGACTATTGTCCTCATCTTTGTCGCCACATTTATTACAACGTTTCTGCCGTTGCAAGCTCCGACCTTCTTTAATCAAACTGAACAAGTAACACCATTAGAAAATTCGTAAACTTGAGTAATAAGCACATATGCTAGGCCACAAAAATCTCTGGAACCGACCAAGCATAGAAATGAATACAATATGGGAACCAGTAATACGGAGTGCCAGAGAAAAACGATAATAACAACAAAACGACAAAAGTTGCAATATGAGCTCTGGTAAAATCATAAAACGATAACAAGAAAAGGTGCAATTTGTGTACTGGTAAAAATGGAGGTTGAAGACATTAGGTTTATAATAACCAGAAATTCATGCACAAATGTCCTCGAGGACAAATGGCACAGTGGATAAAGCCGTTTGTTAGATCCAGTGACAGGACCAAAAGTGTGAGTTCAATATCCGGTTAAGGCAGTGGAGAACTTGAATAGGGGAGATAACTCGTAAATTGACATTGATAAATGGAACTAGAACAGTGACCGATGTAAAGGGTTCAGTTCGACATTCGTACAACAGCCGAAACGTTGTAATAAATATGGCGACAAAGATGAGGACAATAGTGTAAATAATGTACATAAGACCTCGTCTCAGAAATATAGACAGATACTAAAGCAATTTCAGAATCGGTTCGTCTGTTCTACTCATCACTTTTTTTAAATAATACCGCTAAAACTAAAAATGGAAAATTGCAGTATATATATATATATATATATATATATATATATATTGACGAAAACTATATCGATGATTTGGTTAGAAGCAATACCTATTATGAATTTTGAAAATCAATCCACCTTAAGCAAGTCGATATCGTTGCTAAAAGGCAAGGGTCTATTTGCAGAGAAAGAATGTTTAAAAAAAAACCTTTAGAAGCAGCGGGAAACCCAATCCTAAACAGGAAACAAGAAATGCACCTCTGTTCCAGTTAAAAAAGACTAAAGAGGAATATAAACTATAAGATAAGGGAACCTAGCCACTCCTATAGAGAAGAAGGAACCAGAAACCCAATCCTAAACATGAAACAAGGAATGAACATTTACTTCTGTTAAAAAAGATGAGAGAGGAGTGTAAACCGGACATTAGGCGAACCTAGCCACTCGTATTGAGAAGAAGCGAAAAGAAAAAATGTAATTGGTAAATACAGTTTCTGAGACGATTGAAGTATAGAATTGAAGTAGACTTTGGAAAGAACCGGAAACCCAATCCTAAACAGGAAACAAACCTCTACACCTGTTCAAATGACTGGGAAGGAATTTCAACCGGTCCATAGGCGAATTTGTCTATACCTCTTGAGTAAAAATAAATAAATAAACAGTAAATTACATTTCAGAGATCAGGCTAAGTCGACAAAATTATAGCGTTGAAGATTATTTTAAATGGGACCGGATACTTTACCTTAAATAGAAAAACGCGGGATAAAAACTCTACTGCTGTGAAGAAGACATTTGAAGGTATTTTTAATTTTTTTTTTTTTTTGACACATCACGATCAAACACCGTTTCATCGAAGTTAAGCAATGTCGAGTCTGGTCAGTACCTAGACGGGTGACCACTTGGTAATACCAGGAACTGTAAGCTTGCATGTACGACTGGTATAAAATATTACGATCATATTACGTCGAAACATCGATTTCCATACAATCCCCGAAGTTGAGCAACGTGGAAACTGGGCAGTACCTAGATGGGTGACCACTTGGTAATACCAGGAACTGTAAGCTTGGATATACGGCTGGTATAAAAGGCATGCGATCATATTACGTCGAAACACCGATTCCCGCACAATCACCGAAGTTAAGCAACGTGGAAACTGGGCAGTACTTAGATGGGTAACCACTTGGTGATACCAGGAACTGTAAGCTTGGATGTACGGCTGGTACAAAATCTTACGATCATATTACGTCGAAAAATCGATTCTCGTACAATCACCGAATTTAAGCAACGTGGAAGCTGGGCAGTACTTAGATGGGTAACCACTTGGTGATACCAGGGACTGTAAGCTTGGATGTACGGCTGGTACAAAAGGCTTACGATCATATTACGTCGAAACATCGATTCTCGTACAATCACCGAAGTTAAGCAACGTGGAAACTGGGCAGTACCTAGATGGGTGACCACTTGGCGATACCAGGAACTGTAAGCTTGGATGTGCGGCTGGTATAAAAGGCTTACGATCATATTACGTTGAAACATCGATTCCCGTACAATCACCGAAGTTAAGCAACGTGGAAACTGGACAGTACCTAGATGGGTGATCGCTTGAGAATATCAGGTGCGGTGAGCTTTGATCTGCGGAATTGTATTACTTACAGCCATATCGCGTTGAAACAGCGATTCCGGTAATGTCACCAAAGGTAAGTTATGTCAAACGGGGTCAGTACTTATATGGGTGACCACTTAGGAATATAAGGTTCTGTAAGCTTGGAATGTGCGGTTGCTATAATGGATAATGGCTAGGAATTTTTAATCAGAGAGCCGAGTTCTATTTCTAGACTGGTTTGTTATATTCATTTACGTGTAAATACTATTGAAAAAAGGATGAATCTACTTTTCTCCAAGATAAGGTTTTCATTAGTAAGACTTCTATCATTAAAGAAATATTATTTTAAAATAATATTTTCTGGCATACAAAAAAAAATGTTTGATAAGCGAAACAATCAAAGAATCGGTACCAATCTTTTTTGCAACGGAATGACTTTTAGATGAATGAAATTGTCAAAATATTTGTAAAGGTGATAGTCGGTAGGCGAGAGATCAGGAGGATATATGAATATTTGGCCAAGTCTGGTATCCAAAGTTGGTGAACTGTTGTAGTGATATCCTGGCAAGATTTGGTCGAGCGTTGTCTTGAAGAAGAATTGGATCTTGAAGAAGAATTGGATCTCATGTATTAAGCAGTGCCAGTCGCAGAGTATTACATCCAGTTGACGGCTGTAAATTTCGGTAGTGATGCCCTGGTTAGATTCCAGAAAGCCGTAATGAATAAAATGACGAACTGCCAAACACACACACACACACACACACACACACACACACACACCATAATATTCTGTTTGTGTAATTTCGATTTTGGAAAGAGTGCGGGAGCTTCGTCATGATGAAGTCATTGATCCGATCGTTTACGATTGTCATAAAGGTTCGATTTCTCATCACAAGTCACTATTCAATCAAGAAATGAATCATTGGAATTTCGAAGATGCAGCATCGTGCCCACTTCAAAATATCGAACTCTGAGTTCATGTGGAAGCCATTTATCGAGATTTCTCACCTTGTCGATTTTGCTGAGATGCTCCGATATTGTCCAAATACTAACGCCCATTATCTGAGACATTTCTCTCACATTTTGATGTCGGTTTTCTTCGACTAGTGTTTTCAGGTGTTGATTGTCAATTGCAGATAGACGTCCTCTACCTTCAAGACTTGTATAATAAAAATAATCAAAAGTTGATTGATAGATTGATTCGTTTTCTACAGTTTATCAACCCTTTGCAGGTTATTTAAAGACAGAAATTTTTTAGATTCTAAGAATATTTTTTTTAGATAATAATGACATAATGATACAAGCCTCACTAATTAACCCATATCTGGCGGTGAAGAGCTAGATTCATGACTAATCAGAATTTAATAAATAAACCAAAAAATAGAATGTAGATATAAAGTGGGGGATCGATTCTATATTACAATCAATATATGAAATGATTCCTCACTTTGTGACCACTGTAGTTTCTATCCATTTCTATTCCAGAGAATGTAAATAAATCTAAAAGACATGCCTGTGTAGCTAATCAGTATTTCATTGATTGATTCGTTTTCTACGACTTATCAACAAGCAAGAAAATATAATGTGGATATAAAGTGGGGGATCAATTCTATATTACAATTAATTCATAAACTCATCCCTCACTTTATGTCCACCATATTTTTATACATTTCTATTCCAGAGATTGTAAATAAATGTAAAAGACATGCCTGTGTAGCTAATCAGTATTTCCTTATTGATTCATTCATTCATTTTCTCCGTCTTATCAGCAAACAAGAAAATATAATGTGGATATAAAGTGGGGGATCAATTCTATATTACAATTAATTCATAAACTCATCCCTCACTTTATGTCCACCATATTTTTTATACATTTCTATTCCAGCGATTGTAAATAAATGTAAAAGACATGCCTGTGTAGCTAATCAGTATTTCATTGATTGATTGATTTGTTTTCTACGGCTTATCAACAAACAAGAAAACATAATGTGGATATAAAGTGGGGGATCAATTCTATATTACAATCAATATATAAAGTGAGACCTTACTTTGTGGCCACATTAGTTTCTGTACATTTCTATTCCAGAGAATGTAAATAAATCTAAAAGACATGCCTGTGTAGATAATTAGTATTTCATTGATTGATTGATTCGTTTTCTATGGCTTATCAGCAAACAAGAAATTATAATGTGGATATAAAGTAGGGGATTACTTCTATACTACAATCAATACATAAACTGATCCCTCACTTTAGGTGATGGTAGTTTGTTTATATTTATATTCCAGACAAAAATGTAAATCACTGCCATTTTTAATCCTTGTTTCAATTGGTCATTTAATTTTTTTTTTTTTATATATATGAAAGCTTTATTTAACTGAGAATACAAGGTTCGCGTATAATGTTCTTTTATAGTCCCAGTAAACAGATATAGCTCTCTCAAAGAGGAAAGTAAAAAAACAAGGAATACCTACTCTGGATTATTCATAACTTTTTCCTCTTCCGTTTTTGTCTCTTTCTTTGTCACTTCTATTTTTAATTTTGTTATTTTCTGTTTTCGTTTTCTCACTGTTATTGTCCATGTTATTTGAGTCTTTAAATTTTTACTTAAATTTCACGTTTGAATCGTTCATCATGTTCACTACAATTAATCTAATATTTAACAGCCATCGTGTTTTTGTCTATTATCTTTCTTTCTTTCTTTTTACACTGCTACGATTTCAGAAGCAGACCCCCGTCACAATTACTTGTTCCCCCCTCATCCTCTTTTTAAACATGACATGATCTCAAAGTTATGTGGGGAGAAGAGCGACTCTCCAAATATAAGTTATCACTGTCCATTCCGTTATAATTTAACTAGAGGTCCACCGACGACTCTTTCTCTTCTGATAAAGCTCTTTCAAAGGCAGGTCTTATGGACATTTCGGCCCCGTCACCCTGCGTAACAGTGCAATTCCTATCTTGCTTGGGGTGAAGTGACTAAAAAGGAAAAAAGAAAGAAGACATACATGCGTAGGTATTTCACTCACTGATTGATTCATTTACTACGGCTTATCAACATTTTGCAGGTTATTTAAAGCCAGAAAATATTTTTAGATTAAAGAATTTTTGATTTTGGAGAAAATAATGATTTTACAAGTCGTACTAATTAGCCCATATCTGGGTAATAATAATAATAATGTCTTCTTTCTTTTTTCCTCTCTCTCTCTCTCACTCTCTCTCTCTCTCTCTCTATATATATATATATATATATATATATATATATATATATATATTGAATGTACATGTAGATATGTCCACACTGACAGGGATCATACTGTATTATATCTGTGTTTTCTGGTTTTTTTTTTTTTTTCATGGCTACAGGTGTAATTTTCCTACAATGCTCTGCCCTTTGTCTATCATCTCTTTGAGTGAATATTCTAAAACATATCTTTCAGCGGCAAGTAGGTTGAGAGATGACCGGAAAAGTATAACTTTTATTCCCTTGCTCCTACCCATCTGTTTAATGAATTCTTCGATATTCCCCCCTACCAATCTGTAGTATAAGTCCAGCCTACCCCATAAAATTTGATAAGTATCTGTCGTTGGCGACGGAAAATTGAACATTTGTGGAGAGTCACTTGTGCCATGCTCCGAAGTTGTAAGAAATGGTAAATGTAGCATGTTTGAATGATACTTTTCCTTTAGTTTGATATGATTGTAAATCCTAATGTCTCAAGTTAATTCTTTGCTTTTCAGTTCCCATTTCTCTCCTCTAATAATTTTTTTTTTAACTTGTATTTCAAGTTTTAATCCACACCCCAGACCTTTAGCGGCCCCCCTGTCCATTTTTTTTTTTGTTTTATGTCTATATACTGAAATCTAATTATCCCACTTGGAGGTGTCTCTCGGACTTATACTAAGTTAAAACTTAGTATTATCTACCCAACTGAATACCATACACTGTTATGAACTTTTAACTTCGATATATTAATAAACCCACTATCTCAAATCTGGTCTTGCTCTTGGACCTTCTTCAAGTCTCGTCCTAAAGCTGGTAATCTGAACAAAATTACCCCTTGGCGGTCAAGGTTAAAACGCATCTCTACCAATTTCAATGAATACGAATAATATCTCATACCGGATCGGCCGTCAACCGGGACAACAAGGGCCGCGTCCCTCAGAGAGGAATCAGTCTGAGGTCGAAAAGTCTGTCACTGGAACAAACTCTTCCACACACGAAGAGACACTAGGTCACCAAACCCGGATTATCGCCAACCTTGGACCAAGTGTCTCAATGCCAAATCGACTAGTAAAAATGAAACGAACGAAATGGAGCCGCGAAGAGTATCGACAAGTTATGACATCCTTTTTCACTGCACTCGAAAACCCAGCAAAGAACACCACCAATCAAACATACCAAATATGGAGAAATATGGTGGGAAATGATATAAGACCTAACCTCAATCCAAACATGCTTGCCAATGTCCGCAGAGATATCATACGAAACAACAGACTCTCAAAGGCAGAAATAGATAAGATAAAATTAGATATAAGACAAAATACTATGACCCATCACTCAAACTCTGTTGAGACGAATGTTGAAATAAAGATTGCGACAGAGGATGAGGTGGACGCTAAAGCGAATGAAATACAAAATAATCTCCCAGGAAATGAAACCGAAGATTCTACCTTAGACACAACCTCTAGTTCTCCAGAAATTGTCACTGAAGATGACTCCAGGTACATTAATTTAGAATTCATTGAAAACCACGAAGCTGAAATCACCGAAGCGAAAAATGACGTCGTCCAAGTACTCAGTAGAGTAACTTTCATACAATTGTCAGACAGAGACCAGCTCCCGAAAATCCATATGACAAATCCCAACAAGCACATCGTGAAAATATACAATGCTGCCCTGGAAACACTGTTAACAGATAAACCACCGGGAAACATAACAGAAGTTAACAACGTCATATACGCAACAGCTCTAGCAGCGACTCGGAAGCTTGGTGTCAAGACAATAAATAAAATTAACAGACACAGAGAACCAGCTTGGAAAACCAAACTGATACGAGAAATAAAACAAATCAGATGTGAGCTGTCTATATTAGATGAGCTCACCAGAAACCCTAATATTTCCACACGTAAATCCAAAAAGATCAAACGGAAATATAGCATTAAATCCCTAATTGATATTCCATCGATCAAGGAAATGCTGAAACAGAAACTTCAGCTAAAAGCACAGAGAACAAGACGATACGAGAAACGTTGTAGATTCTATCGCCAAAATAAAATATTCCGAACAGATCTTAAGAAATTTTACAGGGAAATTGGAAAAACGCCTATACATGTCGAAACGCCACCATCGATTGATAATGTACATACATTTTGGGAAAATATTTGGAGCAACCCAAAGGAATGTAACCCAAATGCAGAATGGATACGGCGTGAAGAAGAACGACTGCTGGATACACCTCTGCAAGAATGGGAAAATATATCCACAGATGATGTTAGGCAAGCACTAACGAAATCCCAAAAATGGAAATCCCCAGGAAATGACAAGTTGCCCAATTTCTGGCTGTATCATCTCTCATCTACCCATGGCATACTTGCAAAAACATTATCAACGCTTGTAAATAATCCTAATAAAATCCCGGAATGGGTTACTGAAGGTATTACATACCTCATACCAAAAACAACTGAAACAGACGACTCGAAAAATTATAGACCGATAACATGTCTTTCCACAACGTATAAGTTGATCACGTCTGTACTGACGAACCGTACTTACTCCCTCTTCGAAACAAACAGCATTCTCCCGCTAGAAGAGAAGGGATGCAGTAGAGGTTCATATGGCTGCAAAGATCAACTTCTGATAAATAAAATGTTCCTGGAAAATTGCAGGAGACGACGCAGAAATCTCAGTGCAGCGTGGATTGATTATCGTAAAGCCTTTGATAGTGTTCCACATTCTTGGATCCTTAAGGCTTTGGAAATGTACAAAGTCTCCCCTGTGGTATTAAACTTTCTTAAGCACAGCATGGGGATGTGGAACACAAAACTATACCTTAGGCACACCGGGGGCACTGCCATATCCAACCGTCTGAATATCCGACGTGGAATTTTTCAAGGAGACTCTCTGTCACCCCTTCTGTTTTGTTTATCCTTAACCCCTCTTACACATGAACTGAACAACAGTAGCTATGGTTACAAAATAAATAAGAAAATTTTCAATCACCTACTATACATGGATGATCTCAAACTCTTTGCCAAAGACGACAATGAGTTGAAAGGCCTCCTCAATATTGTAAAATACTTTAGTGACGACATAGGTATGGACTTCGGATTAGATAAATGTGCAATAGTAACATTCAAGAAAGGTAGAATTACAGAAACACCCTCAATAGATTTAGATTTTGTCACAAAGATTAGGGAATTGGAGCATGAAGAAGCTTATAAGTACCTAGGAATTAGCGAAGGAGATGGCATACAACACCCCCAAATGAAAGAAAAAATAAGAAAATAGTACTACAGGCGTGTACGTCTGATACTAAATACTGAACTAAACTCAAAAAATAGAATATCAGCTATAAACTCATTGGCAGTCCCAGTGGTGCATTACAGCTTTAATGTCCTTAACTGGACCATAGCTGAAATTAAGCGAATGGACGCTAAAACGAGAAAGCTTCTCACTTGCTATCGCATGCATCATCCCAAAGCTGATGTTGATCGTCTGTATGTGCCCAGATCCGAAGGAGGCAGAGGATTAGTTCAACTAGAAATGTCCTACAAAACTACAACAATTGGCCTCCAAAAATACTTGGAAACTACAGAAGACTGGATGATGGTATGCGTCAAGGAACATGAAAGTAGTAAGCGTCTTTACTCCGTAATGAAAGAAGCCAACAAATTCAAACTGAAGCTTCAAATGGGCGTAGAGATGCAACTACAGCACAATACACCGGCTGAAACTGCAAAATACTTGAAAAAGACAGCAAAGACGAATGCAACCGACCAGATACAGAAGCGATGGCAAGATAAACCGCTTCATGGCCAATACTCTGCCCGTATCAAACAAGCTGATGTAGACAAAACCCGTACCCATCAGTGGCTACGCAGTGCAGGGTTGAAAGCGGAAACTGAAGGTTTTATCCTTGCTGCGCAGGACCAATGCTTGCTAACTAGGAATTACCAAGAACATATACTAAAATATTGTGTCAGCCCAAAATGCAGATTCTGTGATAAATATCCAGAAACGATTGATCATCTTGTATCAGGTTGCACGATGTTGGCACCCACTGAATATAAAACCCGACATGACAGAGTGGGCCAATATCTGCACTGGAAAATCTGCAACTTCTACGGGAAGGAAACTGAAAGAAACTGGTACCAACACCACCCAGACCCAGTTACGGAGATAGGACCTGTTATAATTCTATGGGACTACACAATTCACACTGACAGAACAATCAAGGCCAACCGCCCAGATATTGTTATTAAAGACCACAAACAAAAACGGTGCCTCCTTATTGATATGGCAGTCCCTGCTGACTGCAATGTATCTTTGAAGATATTCAAAAAGCTGTCAAAATACAAGGACCTTGAAATAGAGGTCTCGAAAATGTGGCATATGGGAACATCAACAATCCCTGTTGTAGTTGGAGCCCTAGGACTGGTTGGAAAAGATTGCAGTAGACTAATTGCAGGGATTCCTGGAAGTCCATGCCTCAAGGAGATACAAAAAATTGTTCTGACAAGTACAGCCCACACTTTACGAAGGGCTCTATCTATGTAATTATTTATTTTTTTTATTTTTTATTTTTTTTTTTTTTGTCAGTGAAAAGTGTCATGATGCCATTTCTAACCTTAGGTCCCTGGGTGGGACCCGGAAAGAAATGTGTAAACGCCAGAAAGCAAAGAAAATAAAAATGATAATAATAATAATAATAATAATAATAATAATAATAATATTTTTTTTTTTTTTTTGTCAGTGGAAAATGTCATGATGCCATTTCTAACCTTAGGTCCCTGGGCGGGACCCGGAAAGAAATTTGTAAACGCCAGAAATCAAAGAAAATAAAATAATAATAATAATAATAATAATAATAATAATAATAATAATAGTTTTTAGTAGTTTTCACTTTAAGCCGGGAACCGTCAATAAGATCGTATCATATTACTTGAATTTACTGTGATCTGGTATTGTCATGCAGTCTCTGTATAACATGCACAGGAACATCGATAAATGAGCGTTGTTAGGTTGTTAGGCGAGTGTATTTGAGACTAGGAAGATTAGAATTTTCTTTATAAGTGTTTAAAATAGCCGCCAAACACCAGATAGACATAGCCAACGAGGCAATTTTTCTAGCAAGCCAGTATCTTGTCTGACCAGGTCCTTTAAACTACTCTAGTGTAACATGGGTATTAAGGTTTACTTTCTGTTTAGTCACCACGATGACGGGGGATAACAACGATTTAGTGATGCAAAGTCTACAATCAGAAGTCGATGTCTCACTATACGCTCTGAAGTGTTGGCAGCAGATTGAACACATGCAAAAAAAAAAAAAATAAACGCACCTCTTCGTTTCCATGTTCATGATTAGCGGGTCTGTAATGTTTTAAGTAAAATTCTGAAAGAGACTGATATAAAATTCACAAAGGTATAAGCTGTAGTGTAAGCATGGATGTGCGGGTGGTGTAATGAATAATCACTCGAAATTTTTAATTGGAGTGTCGAGCTCCAATTCCAGTTGGGTTTGTTATATACACTTAAAAGCATGAATTCATCTATTCTCCCTGCAACTTACGTTAATTTATATGACATGTATCAGTAAATCATTATTTTCTCTGAAAAAATTCTTCCAATCTAAAAATATTTTCTGGCTTTAAATATCCTGTAAAGGGTTGATAAGACGTAAAAAACGAGTCATTCAATCGATCAACTTCTAATTATTATTATTTTTTTTATTATTATTATTAAAAATTTATTGAAAAGGTTGACCTCTTTTGATGCTCCAACAGAACGCAGCCATCATGTTAACATTCCATTTGCTTTTGTATCTTTCTTCCATTTACCTGATCCTGATGAAACCTTTCTTCTTGTTCATCACTATAATCGCCAAGATTATCAGCAAACTGATCGAGGTGATTAAACAGAAAGTGGATCAGCCGAATAGTTTAAAGGACCTGGTCAGACAAGATGATTGTTGGCATTAGGGATGGGTAGGAAAAGTGCCTAGTTAGATATGCCTATCGGGTGCTTGGCAGATATTTTAAGCGATGATAAAGACAGTTCTAATCTTGTTACTCTCAAGAAAACTCGCCTAACCCCTAATAACCCTCACTCATCGATGTTCCTATGTATGTTATACAGAGAATGCATGACAATACGAGACCTCCGTAAAATAAAGTGATATGAAAAAATCTACCAATATAAACTAAAATTATTATTATTATTATTTTTATTTTCTTTGCTTTCTGGCGTTTACACATTTCTTTCCGGGTCCCACCCAGGGACCTAAGGTTAGAAATGGCATCATGACCCTTTTCACTGACAAAAAAAAAAAAAAAAAGAAAAAAAAAATTACATAGATAGAGCCCTTCGTAAAGTGTGGGCTGTACTTGTCAGAACAATTTTTTGTATCTCCTTGAGGCATGGGCTTCCAGGAATCCCTGCAATTAGTCTACTGCAATCTTTTCCAACCAGTCCTAGGGCTCCAACTACAACAGGGATTGTTGATGTTCCCATATGCCACATTTTCGAGACCTCTATTTCAAGGTCCTTGTATTTTGACAGCTTTTTGAATATCTTCAAAGATACATTGCAGTCAGCAGGGACTGCCATATCAATAAGGAGGCACCGTTTTTGTTTGTGGTCTTTAATAACAATTTATTATTATTATTATTATTATTATTATTATTATTATTATTCCTCAGATATGACTTAATTATTAAGACTTGTATCACTAAATCATTATTATCTCCAAAATTAAAAACTATTACAATCTAAAAATATTTTCTGCCTTTAAATAACCTACAAAGGGTTGATAAGCCGTAGAAATTATTATTCCTATTATCAATATGTGCTTTGTTTCTTTCTAGGAAAACTGGTATCTGTTCAAAGAAAACCTCAGAAATAACTAATAGTGTCTTCTCTTGAAAATAGACAAAATATCAAATACTTGCAGAAAATGGTTTGAGCCCTCAAAGAACATTCATAGCGACAGGTTTGCTACTTAAGTGGATGACGCTCCGGCTTTATCAACAGTGCAAAAGTGGGCCTTCATCAGGCCAAAGTCATTTTGCAGAGCAAAATTTAATTATAATTTATTGCTTGAAGTGTAAAGTTGATAAACATTAAACGGAAATTCTTAATGACCCAATCAAATAGAATGGTCAGGAACTTGTGGAGAGTGATGACTGATGACAAGTATATCAAGTGACATTCAATTTATTATACCGGGGTTTCAATAGAAATGTTTAAATAACAAAGTTTGGTGCGATTTTATTGGGCAACTCGTATTTGGCTGATCACATATATATATATATATATATATATATATATATATATATATATATATATATATATATATATATATACATATATATATATATATATACATATATATATATATATATATATATATATATATATATATATATATATATATATATAATGAAAAACAAACCACTTTAAGGTACCATTACGATAATTTATTTCACCTAAATCCTTTTTTAAGGATTCAGGATCATCAGGTAAAACTTCCAACAAAAAATTGAGAGGAAAAATGGGATTAGAAATTGGTGGGTAGTGTAATTTTTGTAATTTAATAGAGGGGGTTGAGAGTGGCAGTTAAACAGACAATATAAAGTATAGGGAGGGGTTAATTTTATATCTCTCTTAAGTATGTTGTAATGAAAAACAAACCATATATATATATAATATTGTTTTAAAAAAATATGATTCCTTCGCTACATAAACTCTACTTATGTATGGAGCACTGTCATCTTAAAAATAAAAACAAAAATACAAAGGAACTTACCTGACGTGTTATTTCCTATTTTTCTACATATCTGCACACACACACACACAATTATATATATATATATATATATATATATATATATATATATATATATATATATATATATATATATATATATATATATATAATTGTGTTATTTAATTACAAATATATGAATACAAATGATTCGTCAGACATATATAATAATTCAAAAGAAGTGATGTGATGTTAATTCGTGATCTGAAGGTATTTGTTGAAATTCTGTTGCAAAATGAAATTCTGTTGCAAAATGAAATTCTGTTGCAAAATGTATCGATGACCTGACCTGCTGAGCAATTTATTATACTTCATTGAAAAATAATGTTGCATGTACAAAATTTCAATACTGTTTTCTTATTTCCAACGAAATTTTCGTATTTCTTAATACTTTGCTTCGATTTTGGAAGGCATATTTCTCTACCCGAATGCGCCTTGTAATTTCAAATCACTTCCCGCCTACTTCATCCGTTGTTTGACTTTGGTATTTTCAATTTGTAATTTTCCTTTTGGGATGTTCCGTTTGCTAATTAGTCATTCAGTCTTCTTGCTATCGGTGTTTAGTCCTTTCTTCCAGCTTTCTTTCACTTTGGAATATTGATCAGAAAAGTAAAATTCAATGGATATAGGAAAAGATGTAGCTAAAAACATGAAAGCAGCCGAAATATCTGTCTTTAGTTTATGAGAAAATATGATTAACTGTCCTTCCTTAACTTCAGTTAGTACGCAGCGCGCTTAGCGGATAATATGACACTTACCCGCGAGTTAGTAATGCTTGCTCTGTACACATTCTTCAAATCCCAATCAAGATCACATGTCCTGTGATCCATCAGAGTCTTAGCAGTACCAAATGTAGTGCAGCCGCAGTAGAAGTGATACGTCTTGGGCAAGATAGCCTGACATATCCCAACACTCACCAGGCTGGTTTGAATTCAAGGTTTTCTTTCACCTAGACCGGTTGCCGTCCAAGGCTTTCGAGCCCATTTTTTCCTGCTAGTAACCCTTAGCTGGGGGAAGAAGAGTTTGATTTATACATTCGGAAATTGTATTTGCACGTAAGTGAATATCATGAACCCGACTGGAATTCGAACTCGGCTCTCTGATTTCTCATTCTGAGCCGCAATCCAATACTCTATCGTCCCTCCATAATTCTTCGAGTAGGTGCCGCTAAAACAAAATGTGTTCCAGGATACATGAATAGAGATAGTCTCTTGAAATATGTCTCTCCAGACATGTGAGTAAAGCCAGTTTTCTATAGCATCAGCTAGCAATCATTTTCTGAGCAGGAGAAAAGGTATGTTCTATATTTCTCTACATGTTCTGTATCAATCATTTTCTAGTTCTATCGATATTTCCATGGACAATTTTCTGCTCAGATCGATTCGTTAGTTCCACGTAGACAGATCTTTTGTTAAACGGAATTCACCTGTCAAATAAACTCGCCACATCGGAACGAAAGCTGACCAAGCGTTGCTGGGATCGTATTCATTTAAACGTACAAAATCCATAGTAGGTGTTTGAGTGGAAATTTGGATTCACAAGTCGTCCCTAGCCGTATGCATACATACTTTTATATTAGTGCTATCTAGTATAAATTCAGAGTTTCCCTCTCCTAGACTGATTACAACCCAAGACTATGGTAACTAGTCTATCTTGCTATTTTACTCACAGCTGGTGGGAGAGGTATGGTATTTCCCAATTATAACACGTATGTGTATATAATTAATTCGACCGGAATTCGGAAGCGAGTTTCTCAAATTCCTCAATCCGAGCCGCTAATCATTACTCGACCTTATCTCTACAGGTTATACCTTTACAGCGAGGATACGCTATGTCACTTCCACAGAGTCGAATCACTCACATTTCCTAGGTATTCTAAATGTAAGGAGAATTTTCACCTCAATATCTTTCCCAAGAACTGGTTTGTGGAACTAAATCTAGCTTGGGTTCTTCCCTGAATGCTAACATCTTCATATCAAGATTCGTATGAAGATAAGGAAGATAAGAAGGATTATCTATCCTTCTTATCCTCCTACTATTCACTATCTATTATTTCTTGTTTCTTTCATGTCACACATAAATATTTTTAACCCGAATCCTTGTGTGGTTCTGGCGTCTTGTTTTGGTGAACTTTAATATGAACAATAAGCAGCATAGGATAGAGGTAACATTTACAGAAATTGTTTTCACAAGACACTAATTAAAAGAATGAACTGTGAATGACCCCGTTTTATGCTATTCCTTCTTCGTCTGAAGAAAAAAACTAAATAATTTCAGTAATTCTTTGATCAACCTAAATTATGTTTGAACTTGTAGCCTATTTAAATAACTAATTATCACAAGTACTTCTGTCTATGACAATGAAATTAAACTCTCAAACCCCATTTTCTGCCGTCGTTCAGACATTCTCTTTCTCACTTTCCCCGAATCTTGGCAATGCAGTAATTATTCTAAGCTTGCCAAGATATATTTCTTTTTTATTCTTTTCCTTTCCTTGCAGGAATTTGTTTCTTTTTTTTCTTTCTTCCTTTCTTGCTCAACGGATGATCAGATTAGACAATACAACGTACCACTTTCATCTCGAAGATGAACGCTTATGTGTGCCACGAAACACATTAAGTAGAGGTGTTAATTATCCGAATTAAGAGTAATTAACAAGGCGAAAAGGCTGCGATCATTTCGCGATGGATGAAAGATTTTGTCCCCGTTCGATTCTCATAAATATTGTTTATTGTATCTGTCTCTTTGATGACAGAAAACATTTCAAATAAAAAAAAATATGGTTGGTTTAAGACTAATAAATACACAGATATGGAACCTGTGTATTTATAGAAAATCCTCAAAGAATCTGTCGTATCCTGTGAGAAATCCCACACTTCAAGAAAATACTCAGCGTTCAAATGAAAAAAAAAATAATTTCATTTCAGGCCGGCTACATGCATCCATTTCACGAACATTAAAAATATTAAAAAGTCATAAATATATTTCTGGAACGACCCATGCATCTTCAAGCAATAATACTATATAAAACACCATTCGATCCTCACCGTGTGCCCCATACATTCGGTCTTGTGCCACATCTAAGCCGGGCTTAGAAAATCATTATATAAACCACCATCAATTCGACTCCGCTGAAGACGGAACATCCGAGATGCTACAGTCAATTTCCTGCCCATTTCCGCTTTGAGCTGGGAACTCGACGGAGGTATGTACTCACTGAAGCTCAATGCCAAGAGTTTAAGAAAACTATAGGAACACGATGTTATCCGAAGCAGCCTAGGTAACTGCTATAAGAGAAAATCGTATTCTACAATGGGATAAAGCCCTTTTACGTTTACATTTTCCAAGAGTAATCTTCTAAAGAAACTACGATGCAATTCCAACTGCTGAGCATGCTGTTGAAATTAGAGGCGAAATCTCTTATGATTTTTGTAACACCTGAGGCAAAATAAATGCACAGCGACCCATTTTCGATTTAAGAATGCATTATTTCCGTTGTTCCGTCGTCGTGTTCCTTTTCTGTTTATGTTGGGGTGGGGCGTACCTTTCACGACACATTAACACAAAGTCCTTTCATGTTCATCCTATTCATTTTGCAAATATATATTCATCAGCTTTTCAAATACATTTAAAGAAATTTCTTTAAAAAAAACTTCAAATTAAAAAATTTCTTTAAAAAAAAACTTCAAATTAAAATCAGGTCGAGCGCCAGAGAAAATAGTTACATTATTAAAGTAATCAAACCGAAATGATGTTGAATATATCGAAATAAATGTTCAGAGAAAAGATTTCATGATGGAAAACCCTGGTTGATTAATCTGGTAGCAGTTTTGCTAATGGACATAGAAAACCCCGTGGAATGTGATGCAAATTAGAATCTGCAGTAAATAGTTTTGCTTACAACAGTAATTATTGGGTTAGTGCATAATTATCCGGCGTTTAGAAACAATATTTATCATGAAAAAAAGTAACATCACACTTCAACAATACTATTTTTAAATAATTATTCCAGAGCGTAGGCATCATCTTTGATAACTACTTCCCATTTTCTAGGAAGACGGTCGATTCCACGGGCAAAAAAAGAACAAAAAAAATAGAGAGCAATTTTCATTTTAACCATTCGATTGCACGCTTTACAATGTGTGTGTGTGTGAGTGTGTGTTTTATTGAGGCACTATATACGAGGTAATAAAAAGTTCTCTCGCTGACCAAATGAAAAAACACCAAAACTGTTTTTCGAAGGTGTTCTTGGTCAGGATGCACTCGTATATTAATTCTGGACGATGGCGTTGGGGGTCAGTTCATTACTCAATAACAATAATCATCCGACCCCCATTTTTATGTTCAATACACACACACACACACACACACACACACACACACACACATATATATATATATATATATATATATATATATATATATATATATATATATGGTAGGATAGATGTGAGCTTGTGATCCAGGGTCACAAGCTCTCATCTATCCAACCATATATGTTAGCTCTATCTCTGATATTGAGATCTTTCTAATAAGTACCGCGCATATAATATATAAATAATTATACACACATATATATATATATATTTATTTATATTTATATACAAACACTTTTCACACACACACACACACACACACACACACACACACACACACACACACACACACACACACACACACACACACACACACACACATATATATATATATGTGTATATACAAATATAGATAACTAGACTCGTTTCGAAAAACCCTCGAATTTTTGATTTGCCAATAATCAAATCAATCTCGAGGGAAAAAAAGGGTTTTAAAAAAAGAAAGAGCTACAAACATGAACTACTGCCGAAAAAAATCGCACAGATGCAGGTCTGAAGCCCAAAGAAAAAATCCCGCTACGAGTAAACAACCAACTAACAAAAGAGCTCAATACAACAGTAGAGCAGACCTAGATACACCTAGTAAGTCAGAAACGGATCGTCAGGGAAAGAACGGCAATATTTATTATTGTAAAAAGAATTACAAAATATGTGGCACAAGGCCAAAAAAGGGGGTTGGTGTAAAGGACGGTCAGCACTTGTCTTAATATAAAACTTAGCTAGCCACCACCACTCACCCTAACATACAAAACAATATTCCTTTCAAAAAACAACACATTTATCCATACCTTTCTTACTACATCCACCAAAATACCTCTTTGACTCAATGCAAATCCTAAATACTCCCCTTATGTACAAATATTGTCTGTAGGGGGAGGGGCATAAAAACAACAATTTTTAAAAAGATCCCTAATGAGTATATACAAAATGACAAAAATATTTACAAGAAACCAAACAAAAAATAGTGTTAGTAATAAAAACCCCCACAAACTTTAAATATGGCAGAAATATCAGTTAACCGGACGAAATCGATACGGGATTATGAAAATAAAGAACACATTCATTTCTCCCAAACATTCACACAGGCACACACTCATTCATACACAACAACAAATACGAAAAACACACAAGCGAAACGAAAGGCCCCCCCCGCATCTACCGGAGAATTGACATCACTGACCACCTAAACGAGGGAGGGGATGGGAAGTTAAACTAAAGGAAAAAAATGGGGACAGAAATAAAAAGGGACGAATGAGCACGCACACCCTAGCTTAGTTTACTGAAAAGAGGAAAAAATAAAAATCAAAAAACAAGACCTACAGTAACCTCGGGATGGGTTGCCTATGTTCAACCCAGGAATACAATATCCTAATCCCTAACCGGCATCAAAATGCCACTCAAGGTCAGCCCCTTTTGCTCGACACATACGCGCAAGATTCACCCACCTTTTGCCAAATTCTGATGAGGTAAGACGCCGCCGTTCCGTCCTGATCTTGACTTTAATGTGATGCTTAAAGAATAAGATCAGTTGGGAAGAAGTGCACTACTCGCCCTCATAGAATCCCTTCTGACGCGTCGTCCAAATCATGACTCTCATAACCCCTAGTAAGCAACAGAACACATAGTGTTCGGTCTTCGTCATCTGCGGCACCACATTGCTACAAACAGAACTGGCTTCAAGGACAAAAAACTTTCCCTGCAGCATGCGAACCATGAGGCCTTCAACAAACCTGCACAACGGCACTACCGCCTTGCACTGAAAGAAAGCGTGACCAATGGTCTCGACTTCCCCCGTACAGCGACGACAGTTTGGATATTTCTCCGAGCCAGAGGGCTTCACGAATCACCAACCAGGTTAGTGATGCCTCATCGTTATTGAGGCATTTCAACCCAGGCGCCCAAGGCCATATCGAGCGAGCCTCCTGCTTCGTAAGACCGAGCTCGCCAATTAGATCATCTTGAACGGCCCCACTAACACTTGATACAATGCCTTGCGAGACAACGCCTAGGCGTTGGAGAGGCCATCCAAAGCCCGAAAGAGGAGCTTCAGAGCACAACGACATTCGCTGTCGAAGGAGCACTCGACTCGGTGTCTACGGCCGGCCTCCTCCTCGCACGAGCGCACACTTCTCAGGGATGGGAAATGTTTACGGACGTCTTCTTTCCAGAAGGCGCCCATCTCATCCGATCCGCGACACATTCGGTCTAGAAAGGTGATGCACAGCATATGTTGACGAATCTCAATGCTAGGCATACCCAGACCTCCCTCAGAGGGATGAAGGCAACAGATCTCGCGAGATAACATAGGGGCCTTGTTTCTCCACAAGAAAGAGAACAAGACCCGTACTAAAAAGATTAGTCTGGCATTCGGGAGTGGAAGTCCAGAGAGTCGGTACAGGAGAATCGGATAGATGTGTGAAACACATACTTCCGCCCTTCCCTGCAGGGAAAATCTCCTCCGAGACCACAGATTAACCGCGATCTCGGCCTTCCCTTGCACTTCCGACCAATTCATTTCCAACTGGAGATCAGGACCGAACTAGACGCCGAGTATCTTGATCGGCCCATCCGTCCAGAGGAAAGGTCCGGGAAGAGAAACTCCCTTCCATGCACCCAACCGCAAGCCAACAGACTTATCGCGGTTGATCTTGGCTCCTGTCACCATCTCATACCCACTGATCTCCTTGCTGACTTCGTCATTCTCGGCTCTGCTCGACACAAGAACCGAAACGTCGTCAGCATAGGCAGAATACCTGGCTGAGGTGGAAGCCCCTGGCAGGGAAATTCCGCGCAGGACCGGATTCGCCTTTAACTTGCGAATGAATGGTTCCAACGCAAGAACGTACAGCAAAGGCGAGAGCGGACAACCTTGACGAATGGAGCGAGACAATACGAAAGGCTTCGATCTTACCCCATTCACTTCCACCAGCGCACCGGGGGTCGCATACAAAAGTCGGATTCAGGAGCGAAAGTCGGCTCCGAAACGGGCCGCCGAAAGGACAGCCTCCAGAAACCGATGGTCAACCCTATCGAAGGCCTTGGACTGATCTAAATTAATCAGCGCGGCTTAACTTTCGACTTGTTCTAAGATCAAGCGTACCATATGAAGGTTATCCTGAATAGTCCTGCCCTTCACAGCACAAGTCTGTTCAGGGTCAATCAGACTAGACAGGACAAGCTGCAAACGGTTGGCTAAGATCTTCGCCAAAATCTTTAACTCACTGTTTAACATGGTTAAAGTGCGAAAATTCCCTAACTCATTGCCACCGTTCTTGTCCTTACGCAGCAAGTTGATCACACCCCTGGTGAAGCACTGAGGTATAGAGCCCTGCTTCATCCAGTGGTTGAAAATCAGTTCCAGCAAAGGAACAAAAACGGGCGACAACCTCAAGTAAACTTCTTTATTTACACTAAGGTATGGATAAATGTGTTGTTTTGGTGAAAGGAATATTGTTTTGTATGTTAGGGTGAGTGGTTGTGGCTAGCTAAGTTTTATATTAAGACAAGTGATGACCGTCCTTTACCCCAACCCCCTTTTTTGGCCTTGTGACACATTTGTTTTATTTTTTTACAATAATAAATATTGCGGTACTTTCCCTGAAGATCCGTTTAGGTGAAACCTAGGTAGGTTTGTCTGGCTCACTAGGTGTATCTAGGTCTGCTCTACGGTTGTATTGAGCACTTTTGTTAGTTGTTTACTCGTATCGTGGTTTTTTTCTTTGGGCTTCAGACCTGCATCTGTGCGATTTGTTTCGGCAGTAGTTCATGTTTGTAGCTCTTTCTTTTTTTAAAACCTTTTTTTCCCTCGAGATTGATTTGATTATTGGCAAATCAAAAATTCGAGGGTTTTTCGAAACGAGTCTAGTTATCTATATTTGTATGTATAAAGCTCTAGGTTATTCTATCGAGCACTGTTTTAAATCGACTAATATGGAACGTGTAGACATAGGTTATTCACTTAAAAACATACCTATACCTGACCGTCACTCATACGAGTTATGTTTACTAAGAAAAATAGAAAAATTTATAATAAATATGAGGAGGCGTGCATATTTTTGTCTAAATAATAAACCTAATAGTAAAACTAACGAGAGCTATGGATTTAAGACCAATGCCCATCCCCCGTATGTTAAGGAACTCAATAACTTCGAATCGGAGGTAATCGGCGTCATTAAAAAATTAAAATATAGGAAGATAAGGAATAATAACGTGCAACAACAAATTACTAAGAATATAAAAGAAATACAGGAAAACAAGAACATCTACATAAAAGCTGATAAATCTAAATTCTTATATAAAATGAGCCCCAATAATTACAAAAAAAATATTACATAAAGAGGTAATAAAACATTATATAAAAACTCCAAATGACATAGAGACTAAAATTAACAATGAGGCTAGTATCTTAATTAATACATTTGGATTAGGTAATCGGGTTGAGAAAATAAACCTAAACACTTGCTTTATCACCATAAAAGATCATAAAAGTAATTTCATTAATAATCCTGAATATAGACTTATAAACCCTACCAAGACAGAATTAGGTAAAATAAGTAAAATAATTCTGCAGGATATATGTAAATCCCTTAGAACTTTCCTTAATATTAACCAATGGCAATCTACTAAGGATTGCATTAAATGGTTTGAATATTACAACAAAAATAAAAAGTGCTCATTCATTAGGTATGATATTAAAGAATATTATCCGTCTATTTCAGAGAAAACCCTAAATGAAGCCCTCAGCTTAGCCAAAGAATACATCCAAATTGCTGATGACAAAATAAACCTAATTAGAAATAGTAGAAAAACATTGCTATTCCACGATAATACTTTATGGATAAAAAAAAGATAATATTAACGTTTTTGACAACCCTATGGGAGCGTATGATGGAGCAGAGATGTGCGAGATAGTAGGGTGCCTGCTACTCCATAAGCTTAATGAATATATAGACTTTAATAACCATGGGTTGTACCGCGACGACGGTTTAATCATAGTGGACAATAGTAACCCTCAAAAATGGCACATTATACGTAAAAAACTGCACTGGTTTTTGAAAAAATTGGATTCAATCTCGATATAGAAACTAATTTGAAGATCACCAACTATCTAGATATTACGTTGAATTTAGAAAATGGCACAATATCCCCGTATAAAAAAGAATATTTAAACATAAAATCTAACCACCCAGCCCATATCATAAGGCATATTCAAAAAAATATTGGGTATAGCCTTTCTACTAATTCCTCGAATAGGGACATTTTTGAGGCCAATAAAACAAGTTATGAGGAAGCCCTATTTAAGAGAGGACATAAAAATAAATTAGAATATATTAATATAAATAACCACAACAGTACTCAGAATAAACGTAATAATAGACAAAGAAAGATTTTGTGGTTCAATCCTCGTTTTAATTTAGCGGTAAAAACAAAAATTGGCAAGATATTTTTTGATTTATTAGAGCAACATTTCCCAAAAGAAAAACCGAGTTACATAAAATATTTAACAAAAACAATGTAAAACTTAGTTATTGTTGCATGCCGAACGTAGGGGCTATAATAAATGGATTGAATAAGAAAAAAAACTAGCAATAATCCACGCAGTAATCCTCCTACTTGTAATTGTAGAAACAAAAACATCTGTCCATTACAGGGAAAATGTCAGCAAGAATGCGTGGTTTATCAAGTGAAAATTTACAAAAATAGCGCGGATACTAACACTAAAACATACATAGGTGCTACTCAGGATAAATTTAAAAAAAAGATATTATAACCATTTGAGTAGTTTTAAAAACGAAAAAATTAAGCATAGTACCACGCTATCTACCTATGTATGGAAAACCAAACAAGAAGATAATATAGACCCCATCCTTAAATGGGAAATATTTAAAAAAATACCCCCAATATAAAGCAGGCCATAAATTTTGTAAATTATGTGCAGAGGAGAAATTAGCCATAGCTTTATATGATCAACCTAACCAGCTATTAAACTCCAAAACTGAAATCCTTAACGTATGTAGACATAAAAAATCTTGGCTACTAAATTAGACGTTTTCCCGCTTATTTGTCATTCCACCTTAATGTTTTTTTTTGTTTTTTTCCCTCCCTCCCCATTTTTGTTGAATAAATATTTAGGTAGGTTTGTCTGGCTCACTAGGTGTATCTATCTATCTATCTATCTATCTATCTATATATATATATATATATATATATATATATATATAATTATTTATTTTTAAAGAAAAAAAATTTATAACATAAATATGTTATAAAATCACTACAAAAATAGCCATTTTGTTTCAACACCCTCGGTGTCTTATCAAGTGATGACGTTGAATGTAAAATAAATGGTTTTAAAAGTTTCAAATTAATTAATATTCTACGCAAGGGGAAAACGTTGTTACAAAGACTAGAGGGACCAATCAGAACACAAGTACAGGAAAATTCAAAAAGCTCGATAACGAAGTCATGTTATAATATCTATTCAGATGTTTAGTATTAAAAAATAATTTATTCCAACGAATAATTACTAAATTATATGATAAAATTTAATATTAAAATTTAAAACTGCTAATTACAAAATTTAACATTTATTCGCTATCAAGTTTACAACTATAAAATTACTGAGGAGAAAAGAAGAAATATATGTTATTCAATTTATTTTTTCATTGAAGTTACTTTAGCTATATTTAATATCCGGTCTTTTTACAATGTATACATTTTAATCCTCATGGTGTGTAAATGGGGTCCTAAACTCACGCGTAAGAATAGTAATTGTTGGTTATTGGAATTCATTCCATATACACCAATCATATACTTGTATATATATATATATATATATATATATATATTGGATTGGTGCATAACTACAGGCGTTTTTTAAAACTAATAATATTTCAACAATAACATTTTTAAAGTATTATTCCGGAGAATATGATTATCGACACGCATTTTATAAACTGGAAATAAAAAAATATATTTTTATTTAAAAAAAAGTAAACAAAACTGCGTTTTTTATTAACAAATTACTCGCCTATAAAAACGTCTGATAATTATGCACCAACCCAATATTTGTTTGAAGGTCACAGCTATCCCCACCTTCCCTTATAGCCAACTGGCTTGATACTTAAACTCTGTGGAAAGTTAAGAGGCATTAACTCCAAGAATCATCACACTTGCCGGAAACATTGTGTGCATGACCGATGCAATGTCCTTAGGGTATTAACTTAACTACAAGTAATTCTTGCGGTTGACTTTTGGTCCTGACCAAAATCTTAGGCAGCAGAGAAAAACCAAAGTATTCCAGACTCTCAACATTTCAACTTGGTCAACAAATGCTTTACGCTGATCAGACGGTTATCTTCTGACTTTGCAGACCTGAATTGGTCTCTCCGAATCGCATATGACTTCTATCGAAGGTCATCATACACAATACTTAAGGTAGGATGCCTTAAAGACCTAAACTCCGTAACCATGCCATTAATTGACTTTCTGTGGTTCTAATCAGTAATTTTCTGCCTCTTGCTTATAAATGCGGGTGATCCTGAAGGTATTAGGAACTGTCTATATTTCTGAGATGAGGTATTATGACCTGTCTATATTTCTGAGATGAAGAATTAGGACCTGACTATATTTCTGAGATGAGATATTATGTACACTATTTACATTATTCGGACTATTGCCCTCATCTTTGTCGCCATATTTATTACAACGTTTCGGCCCTTCAGTATCTGTCTATATTTCTGAGATGAGGTATTATGTACACTATTTACATTATTCCGACTATTGACCTCATCTTTGTCGCCATTTATATTACAACGTTTCAGGGCACTTCGAGGTGGTGTAATGGTTAGCGAGCTTGTTTCGCTAGATCTATTGCGACTGAGTCGTGAGTTCGATCTTCACTGGGTGCTCCGTACTTTCAGCCTTGTGCCACATCTGAGCTACGCTTAGAAAATCACTATATTACAACGTTTCGGCCCTTCAGTATCTGTCTATATTTCTGAGATGCGATATTATTTACATTATTCGAACTATTGTCTTTATTTTTGTTGTCATATGTATTCCAACATTTCGGCCTTTCAGTATCTATCTATATTTCTGAGATGAGGTATTATGTACACTATTTACATTATTCGGACTGTTGTCCTCATCTTTTTCGCTATATTTATTACAACTTTTCGGCCTTTCAGTATCTGTCTATATTTCTGAAATAAGGTATTATGTACACTATTTACATTATTCGGACTGTTGACCTCATCTTTTTCGCTATATTTATTACAACGTTTCGGTCTTTCAGTATCTGTCTATATTTATGAGATGAGCTATTATGTACACTATTTACATTATTCGGACTATTGTCCTCATCTTTGTCGCCATATTTATTACAACGTTTCGGCCTTTCAGTATCTGTCTATATTTCTGAGATGAGGTATTATGTACACTATTTACATTATTCGGACTATTGTCCTCATCTTTGTTGCCATATTTATTACAACGTTTCGGCCTTTCAGTATCTGTCTATATTTCTGAGATGAGGTATTATGTACATTATTTACATTATTCGTACTATTGTCCTCATCTTTCCCGTCATATTTATTACAACGTTTCGGCTGTTGTACGCTCCGGTCTTCTTCAGGTTGTTGGAATGTCGAAAAGAACCCTTTATTTCGCTCACTGGTATAGACTGTCCTAGTTCCACGTGCCATGTTTAATGGATGTCAGTTATCAGATATCTCCTGTTAATTTCCCTCGTCACGTTCTTCACTGCCTTAAGTGTTCATTCGACATTTCAACCACCTGAAGAAGGCCGGAGTATACAACGATCGAATCGTTATAATAAATATGACGACCACGATGACGGCAATAGTCCGGATAATGTAAATAGTGTATTAGGTCCTTTAGCAGCGTTCTACGTTTAACGACTGGTCTACAATCCTCAGCTAAGGGATGCCAAATCAGTTGATATTTGATTATGGCTTGAGGTAATCGAATGTTTAACTACACTGATGAGCTGTGATACAGCGAAACCGCCTGTCTGTGTGTGACTATATATATATATATATATATATATATATATATATATATATATATATATATATATTAAACTACAGTTCTACATGATTTTCTCTCGTGAATTCATATCTGCTCGATGCGTATCCAAATGTAAACAAATAACCTCACACACACACACACACAAACTCTCTCTCTCACACACACACACACACACACACACACACACACACACACACACACACACATATATATATATATATATATATATATATATATATATATATATATATATTGTGTGATATAGTATGTGCAGACTTGGTAACGTCATCAAAGCCCAGTTCAATAAAATCTTAACGGATGAAATGCGTAAAAAAAACTTTTCCAGTTTGTTATATCTTTCTAAATACAACTTGTTGATATATAAAATTAAACAAAATTATATATCGTAACAACACACACACACACACACACACACACACACACATATATATATATATATATATATATAATGAGATCCAAATAATTTACCGCAAGCAGATGATTATTTTGTGCATGGGAAAGTATTTTCCCTCCACATATTAATGTAAATACATTTTCTGAAATAAAAATAATCCCAGTGCCAATATATTAATAAAATAAAATACATTAACTTTTACTAAATATATTTGTTTTGATAATTCTAGAGCAAAACTAATTTCTCATGGATGAAATGATCATCTGCATGAGGTAAATCGTTTCGATTTCATTAATTGTAATTCATTTATATGCCCTATAATAACAATTATATTGTGCTCTCTTTTGTGTATCAGTTTTAATATCTTACATTAAAAGTATCTATTTGAATGAATTAACCACGGATATTTTACCTGTACACACACACACACACACACACACACACACATATATATATATATATATATATATATATATATACCTGGCATAAAATGGGGGATCAGATGATTATTGTTATTGAGTAATGAACTGACCCCCAACGCCATCGTCCAGGATTAATATACGAGTGCATCCTGACCAAGAACACCTTCGAAAAATAATTTTGGTGTTTAGTCATTTGGTCGGCCAGATAACTTTTTATTACCCCGTATATAGTACCTTAATAAAACACAAGCCCACACAGACAGTATAGTTTGCAATCAAATGGTTAAAATGAAAATTGCTCTCTATTTTTTTTGTTCTTTTTTGCCTGTGGAATCGACCGTCTTTCAAGCAAATGGGAAACAATTATTGAAGTAGATGGTGACTACACTCCGGATTAATCATTTAAAAATATTATTGTTGAAGTGTGATGTTACTTTTTTTCATGATAAATATTGTTTAAAAACGCCGGATAATTATGCACTAACCCAATAATTACTGTTGTAAGGAAAACTATTTACTGCAGATTCTAATTTGCATCACATTCCACGGGGTTTTCTATGTCCTTTAGCAAAACTGCCACCAGATTAATCAACCAGCTTTTTCCATCATGAAATATTTTCTCTGAACATTTATTTCGATATATTCAACGACATCATTTCGGTTTGATTACATTAATAATGTAACTATTTTCTCTGGCGCTCGACCTGATTTTAATTCGAGGTTGAAATTTATTGGTAAAGATTGCTGTAAATTTATTTCGAAAGCCGAAGAATTGGCAAGTAAACAAGTAAATCGGAGGCCAATGTCAAAGTATGGTTTGCCTCCAAGAACTGTGAATTATTTTCCAGTGGAATCGACCGTGTTCGAAGCAAATGGAAAGCAGTTATACTGGACCAAGTCTCTCATACTATTCCTCACCACCCACTATGTCACCTTATATAAGCTTAATACTGTCCTCCAAAACTGTAAATTTTAAATTCATTTTTTCACCCTTGAAAGTGAAGTCTGAAGATCCAGTGAAAAGAAAAATCTCTGTTGAAACATTTTATAAAAATAGAACACTAAAGTGGCCTGTTTTTTCTTTATATATATATATATATATATATATATATATATATATATATATATATATATATATATATATATATATATATATGAAGATATACAGTCTTAAGATGTGCTATATTTATGGGATAAAGTGCTCAATATCAGAGATAGAGCGAGTGTAAATATAAAAGTGGATATAGAAGTCAACACTTAGAGGCGACAGTATGTTTCATGCTAGACGCAATCGTAAGACCTGGTGGCCTAACGATTGCATCTAGCATGAAACATACTGTCGCCTCTAAGTGTTAACTTCTATGGTCACTTTTATATATATATATCATATTTTGCATATATAGAGGAATAATAGTTCCCTGAAGATCTTCCTCCAGATACCTCTCAATATCTTCTACCCGTTACATATTAGAATTTTCCTCGTGCCCGTGATCCATCTCAAGTCTTCCACTAGCTACTTCTCTGGATTTTTCTCACGCTAACTCCCAGAACTCCCTCCCGCTACCACCCATGTTTTTACAAACGTTATATCACGGAATCTGCTTTCCGTTGGCTTCTAGAATCCTCCTCTTACTAACACTCAGAATCTTCCTCCCGCTACTTCCCAGAATCTTCTGCGCGCTACTTCCCAGAATCTTCGTCCCTCTACTTCCCAGAATCTTCCTCCCTCTACTTCCCAGAATCTGCCTCTCGCTACTTCCCAGAATCTTCCTCCCGCTACTTCCCAGAATCTTCCTCCATCTACTTCCCAGAATCTTCCTCCCTCTACTTCCCTGAATCGTCCTCTCGCTACTTCCCAGAATCTTTCTCCCGCTACTTCCCAGAATCTTCCTCTCGCTACTTCCCAGAATCTTCCTCTCTCTACTTCCCAGAATCGTGCCTCTAGCTACTTCCCAGAATCTTCCTCCCGCTACTTTCCAGAATCTTCCTCTCGCTACTTCCCAGAATCTTCCTCTCGCTACTTCCTAGAATCTTCCTCCCGCTACTTCCCAGAATCTGCCTCTCGCTACTTCTCAGAATCTAGCTCCCGATACCTCCAATATATTCCTCTCGCTATCTCCCTAAATCGCTGCTACCCCGTCTGCCCCTCTAATAAATGACGAAGAAAGATGAATCATAGAGTTTGTAATGTTGATTAGTGACTTAAACAACTGAAGCCACTGGCAGCACGGAACGAAATGAAAAAAAAAAAAACTCCGGTGATAATCAATAATGTAATTCTTTTTGAGACAAACACTTTTCGTTTTTTTAACCATTCCGTCCGAATTCCGATAAAGGTTTTTTTTTTCACATTCCTCCGACAAATCGATTTCAATTCATTAATCGATCAAACAATTCTTGATTTCTGTCGAATTGTAATTTTGTTTTGAATCTGTTTCATTCATACATATATTCTGCAATCAGGAATTATTGCTTTCAAATCCATTTTTATTGCAATTGATTTCAAGTTACTAACAAATTAGTACGCAATAAATTATTTGGACTTGTCGGGGTTCTCAATTATTTTTTCTTCTAAATTTCCTTCCATATTTTTCCCTTTTTTAAAATCATTATATCGCAAACAGATAAGATCTCTCTTTCTTTCTCACGCTATAAACAAACACACACATACATAAATACATACATACCAACATACATGCACCCCACATACACACCCTAATAAGGCGTCCTGGGTATGACGATAAACTACATCCGCCTCCTGGGTAAGACGATAAAATAAATCCAGCAGCAAGGCCTCAGATAAGTAGGTTTTGAGAAACGTGGAACCACCTCTTAATTGCTGGTGTTCCTGGGTCCGCCCTGGCGCGTGGTGGTGGCACCTGTTGGGGTTCCAGCTATGGCACAGTGGATAAAGACGTTAGTTAGATCCAGCGACAGGAACCAATAAAGTTCAATACTTGGTTAAAACGTTGGAGAACTTGGAAAGGGGAATTAACTGAAGATATTGATAACTGACATCCATTGGACATGGAACGTGAAACAGTCTACCCCAGCGAGCAAAATAAAGGGTTCAGTTCGACATTCCAACCACCTGAAGAAGGCCGAAACGTTGTTACAAATATGGCAACAATAATGAGGATGATAGTCCGAGCAATGTAAATAGTGTACATCATACCTCATCTCAGAAATATAGACATATATATATATATATATATATATATATATATATATATAGAGAGAGAGAGAGAGAGAGAGAGAGAGAGAAAGAGAGAGAGAGAGAACTCATGAAAAAAACTTAAAGATCTATTTCGATTATAATTTATTTCGCAAATATTTTTATATTTTTATTTTAATATAAGAATATTCACGAAATAAATTATAACCGAAATTGATTTTTAATTTTTTTTTTCCTGATTTATTAATATTATAAAGATCTGTAGTTTACATTGGGCTCTCTTTGGAGATTTCAAATTCATTAAAAGTCTATCTTTATGTACTTTGTACAAATTAATTTCATGACTGACACCTGAGTGTTGACTTCAATGTTCACTTTTATATTTACATACGCTCTATCTCTGACAATCAACACTTTAGCGCTAAATATTGCTACGTGCCACATGGTCCCCAAACGACCCTCCACGGTTTTTGATTTCAGAGATTTTTTTGTCTTTTTTTCTCCTAGACCACTTCCCATTCAGGGTAGAGAACCCAGTTTGCCCTGCTATTTACCTATAGCTGGAATAAGAGGAGGAGGATTCATACCTTTCCCAAGGGTAATAGCACCATTGGATTTCGAACTGGGTTCTCCGATTTCTCAATTAAAGCCGCTATCCATAACTCCACCGTGCTTCCTTTTATAGGGTAGCAGCGATTTAGGGAGATAGCGTGAGGAAGATATTGGAGGTAGCGGGAGGTAGTTTCTGGGAAGCAGAGGGAGGAAGATTTTGGGAAGTAGAGAGAGGAAGATTCTGGGAAGTAGCGCGAGGAAGATTCTGGGAAGTAGATGGAGGAAGAATCTGGAAAGTAGAGGCAGGAAGTTTCTGGGAAGTAGCGGGAGAAAGATTCTGAGAATTAGCGGGAAGAATATTCTGAGAGTTAGTAAGAGGAGGATTCTAGAAGCCAGCGGAAAGAAGATTCCGTGATATAAACATGGGTGGTAGCGGGAGGGAGTTCTGGGAGTTAGCGTGAGAAAAATCCAGATAAGTAGCTGGTGGAAGACTTGAGATGGAGCAGGAGGAAGATTCTAAGATGTAACGGGTAGAAGATGTTGGCATGTAGCGGGAGGAAATCTTCAGGGAACAAATATATCCTCTATATATGCAAAATGTGATATATATATATATATATATATATATATATATATATATATATATATATACAACGTGTGTTATCACGGGCGATACCCTGTCTTCATCAGCCGCCAACCAAGGGTGATCTCACGGTTTCGGTGGCTAAGGAGGGACCGCCACCCCAGGCGCCACCAGCAGCATTTTCCACCAGGCAGGGTATTAAAAAAAAAAACTAATTGATCGTATATATATATATAAAAGTGAACATTGATGTCAACACTCAAAGGCGACAGGCTGTTTCATGCTAGACGCAATCGCCAGGCCACCTGACATGAAACAGCCTGTCACATGTGAGTGTTGTCTTCAACGTTCACTTTTATATTTATATTTACGTACGCTCTATCTCTGATATTGAGCACTTTATCGCATAAATATAGTACACCTTAAAACAATATTTGATTGGGTTTTCTGCATGGTTTATAATTGCTTTTACTTAGGTTGAAAGTAACATCTACAAAATCTACTTCGTTTGGATTAGTTTTCTTATCTATATCAAATCCTTTATTTTTTAAAAAAAAAACTTATTATTTCTTTTCCAGTTTTGTCTGTGTTCTGTTTGTTGTAGTTACTTAAGATATGAGACCATCATCCCTGTAGAATCCTATATCATTTTTATCTATTATTTCACTTAGTTCATGTAGTAGATATATGCCTATGATGTTTTTACTACGTTAATAAATAATACCAAATGAAAAGGAAAAACAAATAAATTAACCTAAACAAATAAATAAACATACAAGCCACTCCAGCAAAAATAAACGCCAGAATAGATTACCCACAATGCACTACTGACCCATATATATGAATATTCGAGGAAAAATTCAACATTGACGATTGCGCCTAGCATGAAAGAGCCTGTCGCTTCTGAGTGTAGATTTCAATGTTTACTTTTATATTTATATTTACATACGCTCTATCTTTGATATTAAGCACTTTATCCCCTAAATATAACACACCTATACTTTTCCATATATTTAGTTGGATTCATGTGAGTTTGTGACCCTGGGTTTCACGCTATTTCCGATCGTCAGACAAATATATAAATAGAGAATTCCCAAGACCTGGACTTGCAAATCAGAGATATATACTAAATAACAAGTCAAGTTTTCTCTTTTTTGGCTAGGGCTTATATATATATATATATATATATATATATATATATATATATATATATATATATATGAAATTGCATATATATATATATATATATAAAATTGCATATATATATATATATATATATATATATATATGAAATGTGTATGTATATATATATATATATATATATATATATGCAATTTTATATATATATATATATATATATATATATATATATATATATATGCAATTTTATATATATATATATATATATATATTATATATGCGCGGTACTTATGGGAAAGCGCTCAATATCAGTGATAGAACTAACATATTTTAGTTGGATTGATATGAGTTTGATGCTACTCATACTTATGCAGACATAGTGTTCATCCGGTGGTCCTAATTTTGCTGGTAATAACAATAATTGTACACGCCCGTACACTGATTGACGTAAGCAGACACACACACGCACGCTCACCCACCGGAGCTCACACAAACATAAAGATATGTGAAGAATATGGGATTTCGCATATATACGTATATATGTGTCGTTGTGTACATACGTACGCATTTGGTCGCTGTATTCAATGTTTGGATTGTGTAGCGAATTTTTTTTCTTTGATTGTTGCCCTGTCCACACGCAGATCGTTTTCCTATTTTTGTTCGTTGAATAATATTTTCTCGCACGCACATATATACATATGATGGGGTCTGTGTAAGACTATGATAGGTAAAAATTGCTTTTATTTTGAATTTTTTAAGGTTGTTTTGTTATTATTTTAAAGCCGGTTATTTGCTTGTTTTGGCGATTGCGCATATGTTAATGGTAGAAATTACAATTTGTAAAACTTACTAGTATTTGTGCGGTGGTATTCATTTTGCTGCGGGGAGAGAAGTAATTATAATTGTGGGCTGATACGTTAATGGTAATTGCGGACTAATATGGCAATAGTAATTGTCATGTGGTGGTAATGGTTGAGGGAGCAGGTGATGATAATAACAATTATAGTAGCAAATAGTTATTGCAAAGTGGTAGAAGTGATTAGTAATGGTTGTGGAATGGTAATAAGAATAATTGTAATTATTATGATGGTAGTTTGAACTATTAATGACGGTTTCTCACATAGTAACATATGTGAGAAACCGTCATTATTTTTGAACCAACCTAGTAGAAAATAATTGATGGTGTTATGGTGTCAGTGGTTTCTCTTTTCATGTTTATAGGGTCAATGGTGGTTTATGTAGCAGTGTTGGTTGGTATTTTTTTTTTTATCCGTTTGGCAGAAATTCTGATAATAGGAATTTATTTTCATGCCTGCATTTGGAAATTATTTCTGATCTTATGTTTAGTGAATTCTTTTGTTACTTTTTATACTTACTGCTCCCTCGCCCAGCAAAATTAATACCACGTTCTAATAAGTATTTTAAACCGGAACCTCCACGACTTACACACACGCGCAATCGCGAAAACAAGCAAACAACCGGTTCCAAAACAACAAAACAGCCTTAAAAAAATTAAAAGATTAATAGCAATTCCGACCCATCACAGTCCCACACAGACCCCATCACAAGTATACAGGTGCGTGCGAGAAAATATGATTCAGCGAACAAAAGTAGAAAAACGATCTGCGCGTTGACAGCGCAACAAACAAGAAATATTTGCTACACAATACAACACTGAATCCTTCATATATATATATATATATATATATATATATATATATATATATATATATATATATAAATACATACACACACACATATATATATATATATATATATATATATATATATATATATATGTGTGTGTGTGTGTGCGCGCAAGTATGCAGAAAAATAGGAAAGAACACGTCAGATAAATAATCCGGAGTTCCTAATATTTTTGTTTTTAATCTTAAGAAGACAGTGCTCCATACATACCAAAAGTAAAATGGAAAATAATAAATAAAACAAGAACTTGTAAAACCTGGGATGACCCATGCCCTTTATGCCTACACGAAAAACTATACATCATTAAGTTTCTAAATAATGAAAAGTTATTAAACCATAGGCAGGAGTTAACGGTTTTTTGCCGACATCAACAAATTTTCGCATTAAATAATTAGCATAAAAGATAGATAAATAAATAAATTCCATAGTTTAATAAAAGTCTTAAAAGCTTAGCCAAATAATTAAATAGAAAAAACCCTTTGTGAAGTCGTCAAAAAACCAATTGTAGTTCAGTGCAACACGTTTGTATATGAAACAGCCATTTGAATAAACAAATAAATAAAGACATTAACTGATATATAATAATAATAAAACAAAATCCTCTCGACACTAAACGACCTGCCGTCGCGCCATGAAATATCTTTCGCTATAAACTAACTAAACGGTCACAGCCATCATTAGCTTTGAAATAGATACCCCACTCTACTCTGGCATAACCTTTCCGAAGGTGACGAATCGGTACATAAGAATTAACTGTCTGACCACCTAACCAAGATGGCTGGCCCAGCCGTTTCCATAGTAATTAATGTTGCAATGGACCATACTTATAAACACGCGCAAACCACATTCCTAAATTTTCGCTTGAGGATGAAACGGGACCCAACACCTTGATTCAACTTAATTTTAATAATTATATTGATGGTTTCGGCTCTCGTTTTTGAAACATGAGAACTCTTATGTAGCGAAGGAATCATATTTTTTAAAAATATTATAATATATATTATATATATATATATATGCACACACATATATATATACATACATACATACACACGCACACACACACATATATATATATATATATATATATATATATATGCGCATATGGTTTACATAAGCGAATTCAAGTGTTTGACGGACAGAGAATCTACTCGGCTCTTTTCGTTATACTCTGAAACGGGTCAACGAACGACATAGAGTGGGTCGCAGTTTTCTTCTGTTCATGGCATCTAAGCAATATCTTCGATTTCACAAGCAATTTTCTCCCTTCTCTTAGTGCATCTTATCTGCTAGAAACATCTGCGGAGAAAGAGAAATAAAGAGGAGAAAAATCGCTTTTTGACGAAGCTGACACTTGGCCGCCATCGTCCGATATCCAATCGTCTCACCGAATTACGTAAGGGAAAACTCTGATATTCTAGCTTTCGGTTGCAAGTAATCTCCTACAATCAACCGTTTCACCTTGACACAAGATGAACGCATGAAGAGCAAGTCTATAATCTGATCAACATCCCTTTCACCAGGAAATACAATTCAGATTTCGGAGCCATATGTCTCGTCTGAGCGAATGATATTGATCATTTAAACTTGACAGAATAGAAATACGGTCGTTGATTTCCCTGTGCAACCGGGTTTTGTTAAACATGGTTCGTACCTTGGGGGCGTTAATCTCGTCACATTCTACCTTCTTCTATGAGGTCGGTCTGAAATAAAATTTTGTAGGAAGAAGACACACTTTCATTGAAAAGCACCTTTGTTATACGGATTCAAATTCTAATCAAAAGGATTTGGAGATATTACTAAGATATAAATCACTTGCAACAAGTTTCACTGACCAAAATCACAAACGTCAATGGAAGGTGATTATTATTCCACGGTTTTACGGAAAATTGGTCCTTGACTTTGCTAACGCAATTAACTAACTTATATTTCATCCTACGCAATATTGCCATAAAAAATTTTCAGAAACCGGTAATATTTAGAAACCTCTTCTGATTTTTTTTTTTTTTTTTTTTTTTTTTACATTGTTTTAGAATTTCACCCAAAGAAAGGCGAAAATGCTACTAGTATGCAGGACATTACCTGGAGCGAGAGATGACTCTGAATATAGGGAGGGCTGAAGAAAGGACAAACGATGAATGGGTTTCACGCAGATAGCGGATGGTGACAGATGTTGCATTTAATTTTTTGAAAATTGTAGTTATCAGGGAAGTAAATAAATGGAAGGGAGTTCCACGGGCAGGAAGTGCGAGAAAAGGAAACGTTGGAATAGAAATGGCGGTTGCACTTTATCAGTAAGCAGGTGAGACATAAACCCCTATCTCGTAGCCCGCTTAAATTCAAGCAGTCGGGGAAACAGGAAGAAAAGCTCGTCAGAGCAGTTGCCATGGGAATATTTATAGAAAAGACAGAGAGAAGCCACAGCACGTCGGTTAGATAGTGACTGAAGCCGAGACGCCGTTTCGGGATTGATTCCATTCTAGATCCTTCTTTGGATTTTGTCAAGAACCTCGAGATGAATGGCAGGTACACCAGACCAGATAGGGCAGCTGTATTCAATGCAAGGACGAATGGTAGATTTGTAAATGTGCAAGATGGATTCTGACGAGAAAAAATTTCTGGCACGATAGAGGAACCTAATTTTCCTTGCTATACATGCAGCTATTGATTCAATGTCGTTGTTCCACTTCAAGTCAGTTGAAAACACGACATCAAGAAGGCGCTGCGCGTTGCTAACAATTAGTTTAGCGTAAGCCATCCTGTTAATAAGCAGGAAATATTCTATTCAATAGAGCAGTTTTGTTTTGAAGCTCTGCCCCTGTTAACCACTGATTAGAGGTTTTTTTCAAGAGCAGCAGCCAGGCTTACTTTGTCGGGCTCTAACGGATTTTCTATTGAGACAGGAGTAAAAGGTAGTGCTATCTGCATAAATGCCTAGTTAAGAATGATGACATCAGGAAGATCATTGATGAAGATAAGAAACAGCATAGGACAACGGCAAAGTCATTGGAGGACACTCTTGTTCATTTCAATCCAGCACAAATCACTTTATATTATATCAAAAAGAATTAAAGCATTTTGATAATTTAACAGAAAACATTTATTAAGTAAGGTATTTCCAGAGAGATATTCTCTCTATAGTTACGTTTAAAAGTATGATGATTTTTGACTCCAGTGTCATCAGCTTGTGTTATAGATTCATAGGTAAATTTGAACTGAATCACTGTAGTCCGAAACATCAAACAGAAGATCTATCAAATTTATGACTAAAAGATTTGCCAAATATTTAACTTCAAGACGATTTCTTTTGCCAGAATAATTATGTCAATCACGGAAAACCCCTTTCAGCCTTCGTTGAAATTACAGTAATGGTATTACTTATATTCATTTGCTTTTATACATCGGCTATTAATATATAAGAATATTTCCGGATAATCCCTCAAGGGGTTCGCTAAGCTTTTATGATTTTAATAATCGATTCGCGCGAATCGGTAGGATACCATCACTGGGCCTACGTCAGCCGCATTAACATTAAAACAGAATAGATTTCTTTCAATAACAGATTATCCGTAAATGATCCCTATCATCTCTAATCGATTCATATTAAGCTTTTCTCGTCATCGTTAAATGACAGGGATAAATAAGAAGCACTTTTAACTTCTAATTGAAATGACAAACGATCGCGAATTTAAAACGAATAACTTATGTAAATTACTCACTAAATGCCATTTTATTTTATTGAAATAAAAAATTAATTGAAAAAAGTTTGCACAAAGTAATTATAAGCAAATGTGCGTTTTTTTTTTTAAATTTTACTATCCTCCGCCAGCCGCAATGATGAAGAAAGCCTTACCTCGAACCATCGCCAGTGAGACACGCTGCAAGAGCCACTCTGTTTCGCGAGACTTGGTCCTTAATCGAGACGCAATCCCGCCAACCCTCCGAAGAGCCAATAACCCAAGAAATCATCAGAACAAATGCCATTTATGTATTTACAGAAAAAGGCAAAGGGGATCTATGTTACGGCGGTGGGAAAGGAAATGAATCCGAGATACCAGGTCAAAAACAATAATATTGCAGAATCTTCTTGGGTCTTATCAATGATCTCAAAATATATAGCAGGATCACCAGACCCGATATAGCAAGAATATTCAAAGCAAGGAGGAATGGTAAAAACATATAAAATATATAAAATAGATTCTGTCGAGAAAAAATAAAATAAAAGGGTCCAACACGATATAGTGAATCAACTTTCTTAGCTGCAGACTTAGTAATTGATTAAATATTCTTTTTCCTTGTCAACTCATTTTTGCCTTTGATCTTTCTTAAAAATTGCAAAATTTCAATTTCATCCATTTTCATGCATAGGACGTCTTTCAATGATTTAAAACATTTTATTTCAACTTTTCTGCACTCTTATTCACATTGTCTTTCGGAAAAAGTATAGTTTTATAGGATTTTCACCAACTGATGTATTTACAAGGGCTGAAAAAGTACAAAATATTGCCGCCATGTTGGTCAGAAATGCAGCTTGAGGGAACCTGTTCTTTTAGTTTTTTGTGTTTATTTGAACAAAGTATCTATATTTTTTTTCCTATCCTCTGTCAGCCGCAATGATGGAGAAAACATAACCTCGTACCATCGCCAGTGAGACACGCTGCAAGAGCCACTCCGTTTCGCGAGAGCCATCCCTTAATCGAGACGCCATCCCGACAAACATCCGAAGGAACGCCATCGAACGAGGGCCAATAACCCCAGAAGTCTTCGCTGTCAGGCAAGTAAAAAAAAATCTATCAGCAAGAGAAAAATATTTAACTATTTTTTATCCCTGCATCCCGAGCGACAGAACCCGGTTCAACCGCGGACCTGATCAAATTACCGGTCGAAAATGTATCCGTACAGGTCGCATCCCAAATAAACAACTTCCCCATTTTAAAAGGGAAAATGGTAATACCATCCAACCACTTTCCATCACTATCGGTACTTTAATTATATTCCCGTAACCCTAAAAGAATTATATTGATAGATCTTAATAGAAACGTATACAATAAACTGTAGAATTGTACAGCTAATTTATGGACATCCTGTCGCTCTCTCTCTATAAATGATCTGGGCTTGTGCATGACAGTGGCTTTCGTAATAAAATCTAACAGTGTATTTTTGTGCTTTCTAAATTCGATTTGTCTGAACAATTGTTCAAAAAAATGATTTGGACATTTTTATAGACATTATTTTACGGAAAGGTACCAGTAAAAGAAATCTATTTTGGTATTACTCGACGCTATTATGCGATTTCTCTCTGGTCTTTTGAACAGTAGAGTTTAGTCATTTGTTTACTACTTGGGCTGGGATGAAGTTTCCTTAAAATGATTTCTCATTCTATTTCACTCCCAATAGCCCCTTGTGTCTTACTGGCATAATAGACTGGCTTGACGTGATATATATATATATATATATATATATATATATATATATATATATATATATATATATATATATATACGTGTGTGTGTGTAATCTTTTTTTTGATGGCTATACGCAATCATCAGTTCTTGCCAATTGCGTATGAGAAGAAACTTAGTGTTGACTTCAATGTCCACTTATATATATATATATATATATATATATATATATATATATATATATATACACACATACATACATATATATATATATATATATATATATACGGTGTGTCCATGATACTGAGCACTTCAACCGATAAATATAACATAACTTAAAACAATATTTTATCATATCTCTCTTTC
Organism: Acanthosepion lycidas; assembly: GCA_963932145.1. Classification (NCBI taxonomy): domain Eukaryota; kingdom Metazoa; phylum Mollusca; class Cephalopoda; order Sepiida; family Sepiidae; genus Acanthosepion; species Acanthosepion lycidas. The sequence goes on along the minus strand of OZ010609.1, from coordinate 8,127,656 downwards.
CCCATATATATATATATATATATATATATATATATATACTTAGCTTTGGAGCGGGTAGAATGGAGATCAACGTGTTTTAGTGGACTCAGCAATTTTAAATCTGCTTGTCTAAATCATCTTCAAGAATCGAGAGCAAAATCTAAAAGATCATCCAAACTAACATTGATCTCATCTCACAATTCTCACACCTGCTCCATATGTGGACTCCTTTGTAAATCACTAGCGGGTCTTAAATGCCACTTAAGATTATCGCACAAAATTTCATAACTGAATCAATAAGCTGGCAGATCCTCATACGGGGAAACCGACGAGAGAAAAAAAAATAAAAAAAATAAAATAAAATAAAAAAAATAAAATAAAATAAAAATTACATAGATAGATCCCTTCGTAAAGTGTGGGCTGTACTTGTCAGAAAAATTTTTTGTATCTCCTTGAGGTATGGGCTTCCAGGAATCCCTGCAATTAGTCTGCTGCAATCTTTTCCAACCAGTCCTAGGGCTCCAACTACAACAGGGATTGTTGATGTTCCCATATGCCACATTTTCGAGACTTCTATTTCAAAGTCCTTGTATTTTGACAGCTTTTTGAATATCTTCAAAGATACATTGCAGTCAGCAGGGACTGCCATATCAATAAGGAGGCACCGTTTTTGTTTGTGGTCTTTAATAACAATATCTGGGCGGTTGGCCTTGATTGTTCTGTCAGTGTGAATTGTGTAGTCCCATAGAATTGTAACAGGTCCTATCTCCGTAACCGGGTCTGGGTGGTATTGGTACCAGTTTCTTTCAGTTTCCTTCCCGTAGAAGTTGCATATTTTCCAGTGCAGATATTGGCCCACTCTGTCATGTCGGGTTTTATATTCAGTGGGTGCCAACATCGTGCAACCTGATACAGGATGATCAATCGTTTCTGGATATTTATCACAGAATCTGCATTTTGGGCTGACTCAATATTTTAGTATATGTTCTTGGTAATTCCTTGTTAGCAAGCATTGGTCCTGCGCAGCAAGGATAAAACCTTCAGTTTCAGCTTTCAACACTGCAATGCGTAGTCACTGATGGGTACGCGTTTTGTCTACATCAGCTTGTTTGATACGGGCAGAGTATTGGCCATGAAGCGGTTTATCTTGCCATCGCTTCTGTATCTGGTCGGTTGCATTCGTCTTTGCTGTCTTTTCCAAGTATTTTGCAGTTTCAGCCGGTGTATTGTACTGTAGTTGCATCTCTACGCCCATTTGAAGCTCCAGTTTGTATTTGTTGGCTTCTTTCGTTACGGAGTAAAGACGCTTACTACTTTCATGTTCTTTGACGCATACCATCATCCAGTCTTCTGTAGTTTCCAAGTATCTTTGGAGGCCAATTGTTGTAGTTTTGTAGGACAGTTCTAGTTGAACTAATCCTCTGCCTCCTTCGGATCTGGGCACATACAGACGATCAACATCAGCTTTGGGATGATGCATGCGATAGCAAGTGAGAAGCTTTCTCGTTTTGGCGTCCATTCGCTTAATTTCAGCTATGGTCCAGTTAAGGACATTAAAGCTGTAATGCACCACTGGGACAGCCAATGTGTCTATAGCTGATATTCTATTTTTTGAATTTAGTTCAGTATTTAGTATCAGACGTACACGCCTGTAGTACACTTTTCTTATTTTTTCTTTCATTTGGGTGTGTTGTATGCCATCTCCTTCGCTAATTCCTAGGTACTTATAAGCTTCTTCATGCTCCAGTTCCCTAATCTTTGTGACAAAATCTAAATCTATTGAGGGTGTTTCTGTAATTCTACCTTTCTTGAATGTTACTTTTGCACATTTATCTAATCCGAAGTCCATACCTATGTCGCCACTAAAGTATTTTACAATATTGAGGAGGCCTTTCAACTCATTGTCGTCTTTGGCAAAGAGTTTGAGATCATCCATGTGTAGTAGGTGATTGAATATTTTCTTATTTATTTTGTAACCATAGCTACTGTTGTTCAGTTCATGTGTAAGAGGGGTTAAGGATAAACAAAACAGAAGGGGTGACAGAGAGTCTCCTTGAAAAATACCACGTCGGATATTCAGACGGTTGGATATGGCAGTGCCCCCGGTGTGCCTAAGGTATAGTTTTGTGTTCCACATCCCCATGCTGTGCTTAAGAACGTTTAATACCACAGGGGAGATTTTGCACATCTCCAAAGTCTTAAGGATCCAAGAATATGGCACACTATCAAAGGCTTTACGATAATCAATCCCAGCTGCACTGAGATTTCTGCGTCGTCTCCTGCAATTTTCCAGGATCATTTTATTTATCAGAAGTTGATCTTTGCAGCCATATGAACCTCTACTGCATCCCTTCTGTTCCAGCAGGAGAATGCTGTTTGTTTCGAAAAAGGAATAAGTACGGTTCGTCAGTACAGACGCGATCAACTTATACGTTGTGGAAAGACATGTTATCGGTCTATAATTTTTCGGGTCGTCTGTTTCAGTTGTTTTTGGTATGAGGTATGTAATACCTTCAGTAACCCATTTTATTGGGATTATTTACAAGCGTTGATAATGTTTTTGCAAGTATGCCATGGGTAGATGAGAGATGATACAGCCAGAAATTGGGCAACTTGTCATTTCCTGGGGATTTCGATTTTTGGGATTTCGTTAGTGCTTGCCTAACATCATCTGTGGATATATTTTCCCATTCTTGCAGAGGTGTATCCAGCAGTCGTTCTTCTTCACGCCGTATCCATTCTGAATTTGGGTTACATTCCTTTGGGTTGCTCCAAATATTTTCCCAAAATGTCTGTACATTATCAATCGATGGTGGCGTTACGACATGTATAGGTGTTTTTCAAATTTACCTGTAAAATTTCTTAAGATCTGTTCGGAATATTTTATTTTGGCGATAGAATCTACAACGTTTCTCGTATCGTCTTGTTCTCTGTGCTTTTAGCTGAAGTTTCTGTTTCAGCATTTCCTTGATCGATGGAATATCAATTAGGGATTTAATGCTATATTTCCGTTTAATCTTTTTGGATTTACGTGTGGAAATATTAGGGTTTCTGGTGAGCTCATCTAATATAGACAGCTCACATCTGATTTGTTTTATTTCTCGTATCAGTTTGGTTTTCCAAGCTGGTTCTCTGTGTCTGTTAATTTTATTTATTGTCTTGACACCAAGCTTCCGAGTCGCTGCTAGAGCTGTTGCGTATATGACGTTGTTAACTTCTGTTATGTTTCCCGGTGGTTTATCTGTTAACAGTGTTTCCAGGGCAGCATTGTATATTTTCACGATGTGCTTGTTGGGATTTGTCATATGGATTTTCGGGAGCTGGTCTCTGTCTGACAATTGTATGAAAGTTACTCTGCTGAGTACTTGGATGACGTCATTTTTCGCTTCGGTGATTTCAGCTTCGTGGTTTTCAAGGAATTCTAAATTAATGTACCTGGAGTCATCTTCAGTGACAATTTCTGGAGAACTAGAGGTTGTGTCTAAGGCAGAATCTTCGGTTTCATTTCCTGGGAGATGATTTCGTATTTCATTCGCTTTAGCGTCCACCTCATCCTCTGTCGCATTCTTTATTTCAACATTCATCTCAACAGAGTTTGAGTGATGGGTCATAGTATTTTGTCTTATATCTAATTTTATCTTATCTATTTCTGCCTTTGAGAGTCTGTTGTTTCGCATGATATCTCTGCGGACATTGGCAAGCATGTTTGGATTGAGGTTAGGTCTTATATCATTTCCCACCATATTTCTCCATATTTGGTATGTTTGATTGGTGGTGTTCTTTGCTGGGTTTTCGAGTGCAGTGAAGAAGGATGTCATAACTTGTCGATACTCTTCGCGGCTCCATTTCGTTCGTTTCATTTTTACTAGTCGATTTGGCATTGAGACACTTGGTCCAAGGTTGGCGATAATCCGGGTTTGGTGACCTAGTGTCTCTTCGTGTGTGGAAGAGTTTGTTCCAGTGACAGACTTTTCGACCTCAGACTGGTTCCTCTCTGAGGGACGCGGCCCTTGTTGTTCCGGTTGACGGCCGATCCGGTATGATATATTATTCGTATTCATTGAAATTGGTAGAGATGCGTTTTAACCTTGACGGCCAAGGGGTAATTTTGTTCAGATTACCAGCTTTAGGACGAGACTCGAAGAAGGTCCAAGAGCAAGCCCAGATTTGAGATAGTGGGTTTATTAATATATCGAAGTTAAAAGTTCATAACAGTGTATGGTATTCAGTTGGGTAGATAATACTAAGTTTTAATTTAGTATCAGTCCGAGAGACACCTCCAAGTGGGATAATTAGATTTCAGTATATAGACATAAAAAAAAAAAAATGGACACGGGTGTCCGCTTAAGGTCTGGGGTGTGGATTAAATCTTGAAATACAAGTTAAAAAAAAAAATTAGAGGAGAGAAAAGGGAATTGAAAAGCAAGGAATTAACTTGAGTCATTAGGATTTACAATCATATCAAACTAAAGGAAAAGTATCATTCAAAGATGCTACATTTACCATTTCTTACAACTTCGGAGCATGGCACAAGTGACTCTCCACAAATGTTAAATTTTCCGTCGCCAACGACAGATACTTATCAAATTTTATGGGGTAGGCTGGACTTATACTACAGATTGGTAGTGGGGAATATCGAAGAATTCATTAAACAAAGGGGTAGGAGCAAGGGAATAAAAGTTATACTTTTCCGGTCATCTCTCAACCCAGCAATAAAAATATTCTTTTAGTCTGAAGTCCTTCTAGAGCAGTGGTCTCCAAGCATTTTTTGGAATAAAAATTTGCTTGCACCTCACCAAATTAAATTTCATATGATAAAAAGTAAATTTAAAAATTTTAAAGAAATACAAAGAGAGAGGGTAAAAGTCAGAACATTAATAATAATAATGCTCTCCTCCATTACTTAACTCTCTCTCTCTCTCTCTCTCTCTCTCTCTCTCTATATATATATATATATATATATATATATATATATATAAAGAAGTTTGATATCTCAAAAATAGATCTGAAAACACAGGAAAGCATATTTCTGTAAGGATCCGTATTACCCAACTCTTCGTCTGAAGAAAACGGTGTTAGTAAATATTAAATTGGCACTATAACAATTCGCACAACGATAAAAGAATACACACACACATATATATATATATATATATATATATATATATATATATATATATATATATATATATAATTATCTATCTATCTATCTATCTATCTATCTATATATATATATATATATATATATATACACACACACAATTGTGGACAAAATTATTCAATAATGCCGTAACACTTTTTCATGGAAACTTCATGTCCATCTTTTCGATAAATTATTAAATAAAGGATTTGAATGTTTTATCTTAACGTCAAACAAATCATATCACAAAAAATTAATATAGGACAAAATTATTAGTGATTTTGACTCAATAATCAATTGTCAAACCTTTATTCTTGATTATGTCCTTTGTTCATTTTTGAGAGTTCCTTACAAGATCACTAGACATGCTGATAGTTTTTTTTTTCTATATTCTTCATCTTAGTGACATCATGGCCGGGATTGGTGTGGTTTATATATAGACATAAAAAAAAACAATTCGCATAGCCCCCTCCTCGGCTCAATAATCAATTGTGTAAGCATTATTTTTGATTATGTTCTTTGTTTCATTTTGAGAGTTCCTTACAAGATCATTGATACACATTGATAGGTATTTTTCTCCATTCTTCCTTGGCAATAGCTTTGAGTTCCTCCAAATTTGCAGAACTTTTTGTTAATTTTTTCTTGAAATATACACATAAATTTTCAATTACGTTTAAGTCATGTCTTTTTGCGGGATACAAAATAGCGTAATTATATATTTATGATATTATATGAAAAGATTGCTTAACTTTTTAAATATCAATTTTTATCCTGACATGAATGTTTCTTATTAAAATTTTCTATCATCAGGGATAGTGGTTTTGAATGTTATATCCAATTATTTGCAATTTCGGGATAAAAATTGATATTTAAAATTAATTTTTTCATATAATATCATTAAAGCTTTATATTTTATATTATTTTTAATATTGTGCAATACATACGAAATATATTCAATTCTTAATTCTTATATATATATATATATATATATATATATATATATATATATATATATATATATATATATATATATAAAGAAAGAAAGAACAGTAAGATATATAATCGGTGTTCTTATTGTCATTTTTTTTTTACAAAACAGTGCTCAATGTAAATTTACAGAGCATAAATATTATAAATTAACTGATTGAAAATGTTTTTTCGCTACACAGTAATAACCATGTTTCAAAAATGGAAGCTAAAATGTTTAAATTTAATTAAATAATTAAATTAAAAGCATTAGTTTCGTTTCATCTTCAAGCGAATATTGGAATAACTTATTTTTAAATTTACTGAGTTTTAAACACACATTTAAATTGATAATTTCCTGTATCTAATCATATATATATATCAGTGTGTGTACTTACAGCGGAAAATTTATGATCCTCTTATCTTACAGCTGAGTGTATGGGTCGGAAAAAATGAAAATTAACAATCTCATTTACAAACACGTACGAACAGGAAAAGAACAATTTAATGAAGAAATGTAAGGAATACATCCTGGAATTAGAGTTAAATAAAACGTATTCTAACACAAACCCACCTAAAAAGAATCTTTAAGCTTACAAGTAAGAAAAAAAATGCCGAAAAAATTCGGCTGTTAAAAAAAAAAAACCTAAACGACATGCATTTAACATATGTCAGAATTCGTTGGAAAATACACCTCGACCCTCCCTAAACTTAAACTCTTTTTCGAACGTAACTCATAATTGATACAACAATAGTTAATAAAAATGAACACGCTACCGCCTCTATCTGAATGAGTGCATGCAACATAAAACAGAGACCAGGATAAAAATGAAGGCAAGCGGAAGACAGGGCCAGAAAGAAAGTATAACAAATAAAACATGCAGCATCTTTCAACCTTGGGAGAGATCAAAAGCCCGGCCTTGTGGGGGATTATTCATGTTCACTGTTGCAACCGTTTTTCCACAGGCGAAACAACCCGCTTTTTCAAAGGCAAATATTCTGATGGACTACCTACCTGAGTTTCTCCAGCTGAGACTTTAACATACTAACACGCCTCATACGACTGACACAGGGTCAAATCATCCTCATTTTTCGTATACCATTTGTAAGTAAGAAGTTCCAAACAGACGGATTCTTCACGAGAACCGCTAGGTTGTAGAACAAATTTGCGAAAGGATGCTTTTCTGATCACCTACAATCTTAACCGCATTTAGTCTAGGTTCAACCATTATCTAACCTAGATATCATCATAATCTCCACTTACTTCCTCCTCACATGTCCACGCAACAGCATGATTCAGTAATCCTCTATCTTGTGTGGCTCTTAGGTCGTGTACTGAGAGAAAATTCAGTAAGAAAATGTTGCTTTACTGATTTTTAATAGGAAACAAAAGCATAGAGAAATTATCAGACAGAAGATGGTAATGTCTTATTTTCTATCTAGAGTGGCGCTAAGGCCTTGTAATGAGTAAAAATTGATTAAAAAGAGCTTCTTTACTTATTTTTAATGGAAAGGAAATCAGCAAGAAATCATTAAATAGTGAGATGCGATACACCGAAAAGACATATTAGGGAAGAACATGGTCATGGTTGTCATGGAAGGAAATGGCAAAAATTTTCTTCAGTCGTGGACTTGAAATGGTAAGGTCTTATTCTCTGTCTAGAAATAGTTAATTCTGATATTCTGCAAAAGAAGCTACCTCAGTATATCTTCCTCTTTACCAACGAAATAAAAAGGAAATGAACTTGAGTTGACGTCTTGTACGTGGTACGGCGCAACAGAGCTGTGGAGGTCTGAACTGATGGAACTATGGAATATAGCTCGTCAGACCATTCAACGTGGAAATAACGAGAAGAGTGGCTTGTAACGTTCTGTCTGTAGGAAAAGGGGTTGTAGAATGGGAAAATAATTCATCAGTCGCAAGGAGGTCGAAACGTCATTGAACTCTTGCCTCGAAGACAAGCAAGCGAGGACAAGGCAGATCATGGCCAGATCGCAAAAAATAGAAAGATGATTAGATAGAGTTTCAATGGAACAAAGGTATGGAGAGGTTACGGTTAGGGTATGAGCAGCGACTCATTGAACGATAACGATACATGAATGGTTCAGTTCGTGGCAATTTCTCGTCGATTCGGACCACGGTTCGTTTTGGCCAAAAAGACATTCACAAATTCTATATATCAATCTGTCAATTTCAGTCTGTTCATATCTATCTATCTATCTATCTATGTCTCTTCATATCTATCTATCTATCTATCTATCTATCTATCTATCTATCTGCGTCTGTTCATATCTATCTATCTATCTATCTATCTATCTGCGTATCTTCATATCTATCTATCTATCTATCTATGTCTATTCCTAGCGATCTACATCAAATGTATTCATAACTATGTATATATTTGAGTCTATTCGTATCTATCTATCTATTAGGTTGGTGCAAAAGTAATGTCGTTTTCTCACATATGTTACTATGTGAGAAAACGACATTATTTTTGCACCAACCTAATATCTATATATCTATCTTCGTTTATTTTTAGCATCTATCTATCTATTTATCTATCTATCTATCTTCGTTTATTCTTAGTATCTATCTATCTATCTATCTATCTATCTGTCTATCTCCGTCCGTTCATATCTATCTATCTATCTATCTATCGATCGATCGATCTATGCGTCTTTTTATGCTCTGATAATAAAACTTTGTGTTGAAGAAAATGTGCCCATGAATTTATTCCGTGAAATCAATAAAACCTATTTGCAATTTAAAACTGGAAAAACATTCCAAAGTTGCAAAGATATAAATTTATATTTATTAGCCGGATTGTTACAACGAATGGAAATCGTAAGAGAAAAAAAAACCCTTTGTCTAAATGTCTGATTTGACGAATTAACATTATTATACAATGACATATTTGAACTATTGTCTTCGTCCGATAATGATTTTATCCAGAGATTTAAATAAAATCGTTAATTATAAGAAGCTATAAAATAGACATTTTTAAGATCTGTACGGAGCTGACATTATACAAAATTCGAAACAATTCAAACACTGCCGAAGAAACACGAACTTGTTTCTCTTCGGACTGACTATTAATTCCAAACAAAGCACAAAGGAAATTTATCGCATTGCTATTCAATAATACGAAGAGACTAGCTGGAATAAATCAGTGTGTAATAATAATGTAGACGAACAATAAACAACACGATGCTTTTTTTTTTACAGTGTGGTTCACACTTTACAATACATGCGAGCCACTCGAGGTAGAGGGTTACAGAGTAAGGTGCAGAGTTTATGCGGGTATGTGGGGATGATAAATCTTACCTCTTGACTTGAACAGGTTAAGATTGTCTTGATCAGGGAAGTATCGTCTTGGGAGTCAATCGGGGTTGAGGATTACAGAGAAAGAGGCAGAGTTGATGCTGATAACTGGGGAAGATATCTTGTTAAACCTAGACTTGAACTGGTTCAGATTATACTTGTGGATTCCGGGGGTGAAATCCGGTATCAATAAATGACAAACGCCAAGAAGGAATATAGGAAAATAAATCTATTAACGTAATAATACAAACTGGTAAAGCAGGTTAGTAGTTCCAGTAATGCAGGTTAGTAGCAATATATATATATATATATATATATATATATATATATATATATATATATATATATATATATATATATATATATATATATAGTCTTTGGTATTGAGGCCGTAGATATCTCTATGTCTGGACTCGACTATAACTCTGGTTGAACACCCGGTATCGACGTATGGCTGTATTACTTCCTTACCGAGTCTACGTGCTCGCTGACTGTGACTCTTGCTCGCTACTCTCGTTGGTTCTCCCAGCAGTAGTATATGTATACTCTGGGTGAGTCCATTTGTGTAAAAAGTGGAGGACCCCTCAACAATAGTGATCGAGTAAACATTCTCTTGGCATTTGGTTCAACAGAATAATGGTTCGTGGGAAAATGCTGCACAAGTGGAGCTTACTTCTCACCAATGTAATAAGGAGGGAATGAGAATGGCTAGCTACAATGGGCGTGGCATAGCGGGTCCTAATCAGGGAGGTTACAACTGGTGGAACTAAGGAATATCGTTCGTTTAGATAATTTCCATGGAAATAGTGATAGAGTAGTGAAAGTTTTGCGACATTTCGTCTATGAGAGAGTGATTGCAGATTGGAAAACATTTTGTCACCCACAAGGGGAGATTGTTTTGGACTCTATCCAGACTGGAAAGTGAAGAATGGGCAGCAGTCCTCCATTTCGGGCCTGACCTGGCTATTTGTTGGGGCGCACCTACCTTCTCATCAGAATGAACTGATCTCTCTACTACTAATAGGACGGTTCTGTAGAGTTCTGGAGGATCAGGTGACCATCACACTTCCGTCTCTCCACCGGAAGATACTGTTGGACTTTATACTCTTTCTGATTGTGACTGACTAACCTGCGTTCGTTTGACTACTAATCTCTCTGTTGTAAATACATCTTCGAATATACCAGTATTTTTCCCTACGTATGTGTTTGTTCTTATTTCAATAGACGCACGTGGAAACACTCAACATCTCAACACTATTTTAAAGGTAGAGAAATGCACGAGGCCTCAGGTATATAGTATAGCTGAACAGTGAACCGACAATTTTCTCCCGGATCTTTAACGATGTAGGTTCAGTTGCATGCCCAATCATCGCTGAAGACACTGAATCTCCCTGAGTAACAACCATTCATCGTGAAAGATGTTACTTCAGGTTTCCGATGATGGAATGGTACTACTTTGGAATTTGGTAGGTGTTGCTGGTTTTCCATATCTTTGAGTAGGCCTGCGAATATTGGATATTAAATATAACACTATATCAAGCAATGAAAGCCACTAGAAAAATTTAATCATTTCCGAGCAGACCCTTAATTCATCCAGAGTTCGGATAAACGATTTTGCACTTTAAATTAGGCTTCTGTTGGCAACCAAGTTCATCCCAGACATCAAGAGGAACACCTAAATACGATCTATTGTTAAAGATACTGTAATTATTGTCCATTCCTTGATCAACATCAGAAAATGTTTGACCCCTTCTACCATGTTCTATATTTAGTTTCATTTCAGACAAAAATAATGATGTATTGTACAATATTTTTACTACCCTCTTGCATCTGACGTCTCATTTTTATAGGAGAGATACAAGTGAAGGCTTATAATGAATATAATCTTCGTTATTGCTGAGTGGACGAAAAATCAATGTATTTCAGTACATAACACTAATTTTCTTCATCAATTGCATTTCAGCTCCTTTCGATTCTTCATTCTTTTTATCTTGCTTTCATTTACACTTCATTACGGTCAATCAGAAGGCAGAATGAAGCCATTAATAAATCTATTATCTTGAGCTTGGATGTGAGGAAGCATTGGGAACCATTATCAGTTTGTAATTAGTTTCCCTTTTATCCTCATTGTAGTTGTTTTATTTTGAACTTCCTGTTATTAATAATATTAATAATAATATGCCTTTCGCGAAGAATAAAGCATTTTCAACATTTATTATTTTCGGCTAGAGATGGTCGAAACAGTGTTAACAGTAAACAAGGTGTTAAATCAGAATAGTATATATATATATATATATATATAATATAATAATATTTTTTGTTTAAAAATATGATTCCTTCGCTACATAAGAGTTCTCATGTTTCAAAAACGTGAGCCGAAATCATCCAAATAATTAATAAAATTAAGTTGGATTGAGGTGTTTAGTCACGTTTCATCTTCAAGCGAAATTTTAGGAATAAGCTATCTCTCGGTTTACGTGTATTTTTACAGAATTTGTTATTGTGGGAGTGGCTATACTATTTTCATTCTTTAAGTGGTCAGGGAGTTAATTCTTATCAGTAGATTCATCATCCTCTGAGAGGTTTTGCTAAGGTTGGGTAGGGTATCCATTTCAAGGCTAATGTTTACGGTCATCCTTTAGTTGGTTCCCAGTGAAGGATATTTTTATGGCGCGCCTGCAGTCGTTCTGTGTCTGGAGAATTGTCTCTTATTCTTGTCTATCTGATTATCTATTTATTTATTTGTTTATTTAAGTGGGTGTTTAATATACAGATCGCTTTGCATTGAATTTCGGTTTTTTTTTTTTTTTTTTTTTTTTTTTTGGTTTAGGAATTCGAAAAGGACCTACTAAATATAATCAACAATATCTCCTTTCAGGAAAAGAAAAACAACTTCCAGAAACGTCTGGACAAAATAGTCAAAACCATAAACGACAGCGACAAAATACTAGTTAAATCCGATAAGACGGGAAACTTTTACAAATTAACGGCTGAAGACTACAACAAATTAATTAAAAAAAACTTAACGAAGACTTATAAAAAAGCCCAGAATAACAATATAAATATGGTTGACAGTATCAATAGAACAAGTAAAATGATTACTGATAAATTAAAAATAAGTGATAGAGTAGGCAAACTGGCCGAAAAAGAGTGCTACATCACCCCTAAGGACCACAAACACGGTTTTGAGGAAGACCCTACTACCAGAATGATAAACCCTACTAGACCCAACATAGGAAAGATAAGCAAAAAAATCCTGGAAAGGATCACTAGCCAAATTAAAAAACAACTTGGATTAACACTCTGGATCAACACCAAAGAAGTCATAAACTGGTTTACCAACATCGAAAATAAGCCCGAATGCACCCTAATCCAGTTCGATATTGTCGATTACTACCAGTCAATATCAAAAGACCTCTTCACGACTGCCCTGGAGTTTGCTACGGTATATACAGACTTAACTGAAGAAGAAACAAACATTATTCTCAACGCAAAGAAATCTCTCCTCATCCATAATGGGGACCAGTGGATAAAAAACACCAATGACAACTTTGACATTACCATGGGATCTCTAGACTCTGCAGAATCTTCGGACCTTGTCGGTCTATTTATACTGTACAACCTAACCGCCCACCGTGAACTGGACGTGGGGGACATCGGGCTGTACAGAGATGACGGGCTCATGGTAGTGAGGAGCTCCACAAGCTTTAAAACAGAGAAAATTAGAAAGGTAATTTACAATGAATTCGGGAAACTAAATTTAAAAACAATAGTCAACACTAAATTAAAAAAAGTAAACTTCCTAGACGTAACCCTAGACTTAACTAACAACATTCACCTACCTTACAGAAAACCTAACACTAATCCCTTGTACGTACATCCTAAGTCAAACCACCCCCCATCTATAATTAAGCATATACCCACATCAATAGAGAAAAGAATAAGTATGAACTCAGCAAATAAAGAAATATTCCAACAGCACAGTAGTTTTTACAACACAGCCCTGAAAAACAGCGGATACAAAAACGTTGACATAACCTATAGAAACGTTAGTACCAATAATAAGAGAAACAGGAAAAGAAAAATCATCTGGTATACCCCACCGTACAACCAAATGGTCAGCACCAAACTAGGCCATAAGTTCCTAGCTTTAATTGAAAAGCACTTTCCCACTAATAGCAAACTTAGCAACATCTTTAACAAAAACACATTGAAACTAAGTTACAGCTGCACTGAAAATATAGAAAGAATCATAAAAAGACACAATAAGAAAATCCTAGAAAAACACGCATACCAAAACAGTAATAAAACACATAAACTAAAACTAGATAAAAATAACGAAAAATTATGCGATTGTAGAAACCCTAAAAACTGCCCGTTGGAAAATAAATGCCTCACAAAATCCGTGGTATACCAATGCACTATCTCATCCATTGAGAGCCCTAACACTGATAGGATATACATAGGATCAACAAAGAATAATTTTAAAATTAGATGGAGACAACACAAGAGCTCTTTCAACAATATTCAAAATAGAAATCAGACATCTCTATCCCAATATTTCTGGCATCTAAAGGAAACGAATAAAACACCAAAAGTAAAATGGAAAATAGTAAATAGAGCAAGAACCTGTAGAACCTGGGATGACCCATGCCTCTTATGCTTACAGGAAAAACTACACATCATTAAATTCCTAAATAATGAAAAATTATTAAACCATAGGCAGGAGTTAACGGTTTTTTGCCGACATCAACAGACTTTCGCATTAGATAATTAGCATAAAAAAAAAAAAAAAAAAAAAAAAAAAAACATAGCTAAGTAAAATTCTAAAAAGCTCAGCCAAACCCTTAAATATGAAAAACCCCTTTTTGTCGTCGTCGTCAAAAAAAAAAAAAAAAAAAAAAAACCGAAATTCAATGCAAAGCGATCTGTATATTAAACACCCACTTAAATAAACAAATAAATAAATAGATAATCAGATAGACAAGAATAAGAGACAATTCTCCAGACACAGAACGACTGCAGGCGCGCCATAAAAATATCCTTCACTGGGAACCAACTAAAGGATGACCGTAAACATTAGCCTTGAAATGGATACCCTACCCAACCTTAGCAAAACCTCTCAGAGGATGATGAATCTACTGATAAGAATTAACTCCCTGACCACTTAAAGAATGAAAATAGTATAGCCACTCCCACAATAACAAATTCTGTAAAAATACACGTAAACCGAGAGATAGCTTATTCCTAAAATTTCGCTTGAAGATGAAACGTGACTAAACACCTCAATCCAACTTAATTTTATTAATTATTTGGATGATTTCGGCTCACGTTTTGGAAACATGAGAACTCTTATGTAGCGAAGGAATCATATTTTTAAACAAAAAATATTATTATAATATAAGCTCTACTTCTGTATGGAGCACTGTTTTTTAAAAATAAAAACAAAAATACTAATGAACCCCGGATTATGCACCCAACGTGTTCTTTTCTATTTTCTGCATACCTGCACAAGGATATATATATATATATATATATATATATATATATATATATATATATATATATATAGAAAGAGAGAGAGAGCGAGAAACAGAATGAAAATTATAGATAGATAGATAGATATGAACAGACTGAGATAGATAGATATGAACAGACTGATAATAGTCAATAGATAGATAGATATAAACAGACTGAGAATGATTGATAAATAGATAGAGAGATAATGTACAGATTTAAAATGATAGATAGATAGATAGATAATAACAGACTGAGAACGATATATAGATATGAACAGACTAAGAATGACAGATAGATAGATAGATATGAAAAGACTAAGAAAGTTATGAACAAACTAAAAACGATAGATAGATAGATATTAACAGACTAAGAATGATAGATAGTAGATAGATATCAACTAAGAATTATAGATTGATAGATATGAACAGATTGAGGTAGATAGATATGGACTAAGAATTATAGATAGATAGACAGATAGTGTTGTGGGGCTCTTCCCGTTTTACATGAGATAGAATCGTTCAAAGTATACTTCTATTGACAGAGAGAATAGCTGCGATTGAGATACGTTGAGATACAGTCTTTGACTCTGTGCGACGTCTGTCGAACCCTCTGCTTTGGCAGAGAGGAACCCGGACGAAGCTTTGCCGAAGGGCAAAGTTTCATCCGGGGAGGTAGACAGTTCCCGAACCCGCTTATGCGGGTTCAAAGGGGACATTTTTTGGCTTAGCCTACAGGCTCGGAGAAACCCACTTTAAACTCGGCCTTGTGCCACATACATTCCTCGTGGGTGGACTGTTAAATCTCGAGATACATTGAGATGTCGAACTCTCTGCTATGGCAGAGAGGAACCAGGACGAAGCTCTGCCGAAGAGCAAAGTTTCGTTCGGAGAGGAAGACAGGCCCTGAACACACGTTAAACTCGGCCTTGTGACACATACATTCCTCGTGGGGGGGCTGTTAAATATCCAGATACGTTGAGATTCGTGGAGATACGTTGAGATACGTTTAGATAGGTTGAGATATACAGAGACACAGGGTGTTCTCAGAAAGTTATCCAGAGTCCAGAGAGAGAGAGAGAGTGAGAGTGATAGAGAGAGAGATGATTACGGCTTTACTTACAGGGACTTGTACATATACATTCTACTAACCCGCATTCCTGGACTACTAATCTTCACTTCAAGTCTGTATTCTTACGTTTAGTAGACTTATTTTTCTCAATTACTGGCGTTGTTTATTTATTTGTGCAGGATTCCATTCACGGAATCCAAAACAGATAGATAGATAGATAGATAGATTTGTTTCGGTTTTTACACGAACTGTTAGGGTTTGTCCCATGTCCCCGTGGTCCTAAGCGCTCATCTTCCCTGTGCTCACTTCATCTGTCCTTCCCAATGTTGTGACTTAAGTCTGAGGGCGCGGGATTGGCTTTGTGGCCGATGCATCATTGAATTCGGCGCGCAGAGCAAAAAAAGCAGAACAAGAAAAAACATCTTTCCTCAACAACAACAGTGTATAAAAAATTACCAAAAAGCAGTGTAGTCATTCCATATCTCAGTTTCTTTTCAGGTTCCTAGTGAGTTTTACGAAGCAGAGGTGACATATTGTAGGGTTCACATTAGGGATATCTTTGATATTAGCTGCTCTTAATGTTGCGTGTTCGTCAAGACGGCCGAGGTTCGAATCTCAGGATCGATCGATGACTCCTTGATCGATTCATTCAATCATCAATAACGAAGATTATATTCAGTCTCGACCGACCCCGATTCTTTCGCTTACACTCAATCGACAACTTTCTCCCGTATGTCTCCGTGCGTATGAGTGTCACTCCAAAAACGGACACAGTGGAGAATTACCCCACCAAACATAACCAAACAAAAACTGAGAGAAATAGTCTCAAATTTAAAAAAAAATAAAATAGATTATCTGAGTATTGCATACGCGTGAGACCCTGTCAATATGTATAGACAGACTAAGAATGATAGATAGATAGAGACATAGATATGAAAAGAGTAAGAATTGATAGATAGTCTGTGTGTGTGTGTTCTGTAGTCACACACACACACACACACACACACGCATATATATATATATATATATTGTCTGTATTTAGGCAGCATCTTTTCATTCATACACGTTTCATTAAATAATATAGACAAGTGTTGTCTATTTATTTTATGTAAATTTTTTTCGTAACTTCTGATAAGTTTAATAATATTATTGTTGAAAGAAGAAAGAAATTCACAGTAAACATTGACAGACTATCATCACTGTCGTGTCCGTATATTGTTTAATATGTTGTAATTGACATCTTTGATAATGGCTTAAGTAAGCCGAAAGCTTAGATTGTATTAAAAAAATATGGATCACTACTGTGAATTTCTTTCTTCTTTCAACGATAATGTTATTAAACTTATCAGAAGTTACGTAAAAAATTTACATAAAATAAATAGACAACACTTGTCTATATTATTTAATGAAACGTGTATATATATATATATATATATATATATATATATATATATATATATATATATATAATGGATTCTCTCGTCGGATCTGTGAGCTTAATGCGATAATCTTAAGTGACACTTAATATCCGCTAGTAATTTACAAAGGAGGCCACATATGACGCAAGAGTGAGGATTGTGAGATAAGATCACTGTTCGATTGGCTGACCTTTTAGTTCTTGCTCTCCCTTCTTGAAGATGAATCAGACAAGCGGATTGAAAACTGTTGAGTCCACTAAAACACGTTAATTTCCATTCTTTCTTGTTCCAAGGCTAAGCGCTTAAGGGTCTTATGTAGTATATTGTCAGCTGACAAGTTGCTTTTCAGCTTGTTTTTGTATCTTAGCCATGAGTGTCCTACATTCCTGTAGCCCTGAAATGAAGTGCGGATGTGAATTTTATTCGTAACAATCTAAGCTTTCGGCTTACATAAGCCATTATCAAAGATGTCAATTACAACATATTAAACAATATACGGACAAGACAGTGATGATAGTCTGTCAATGTTTAAATAGATGATTTCTAATCAATAATAAACACGCGCTTATA
>OZ010609.1:8092173-8107173 GCA_963932145.1 Acanthosepion lycidas | reverse complement strand
TATATATATATATATATATATATATATATATATATATATATAAATATATATATATACACTTTTCTTATATATATATATATATATATATATATATATATATATATACAAATATAGCATTGGTGTATTCGAAATAAATTACAGTAACAAAAAAATACTATTCGTAAAAGAGTGTTCAATATAGAGAAGAGGAAATATAATTTATTCGAAAATTATAACATAAATATTTTATAAGATCACAACAAAAGAAGTCATTTTATTTCAACATTTTTGGTGTCTTATCAAGTGATGGTGTTGAATGTAGAATAAAGGATATAAAAAAGGTTCAAATCGACCAAAAATCCCTCGCTATGGAAACAGCTGTTACATAAGCTGGAATGACCAATCAAAATACAAGTATATGAAAATTCAAGAAAATTGACAACTAATTTTGGTTATAATAATTAATGCTTCAATGTTAGGGTTAGACTAAATTAGAAATCATTCTAACTACTTAATATTAAATTTTACTATAAAATTGAAAATTAAAAATTACCAATTTTAAATTTTAAATTTATCTGTATTAATTGTCAAATATAAAATTATTTAAAGAAGAAAGTGAGGAAAAGATACATATATTTTGTTATTTATTTTGTTTTAATTGAAAGGCGAAAAATTCAGTTAGAATAAACGTTAAAATCTAATGTTAATGCAAAGCTTTGTTGCAACTTAGATACATTGGAAGTTGTGATATAGGCAGGGGAGGATGAAATCTTGCCCAAGACAGTACATCCTCAATCAGAATATAATACACAAACACGTAGATATATTTAGATAGATAAACACGCAAAAATACGAACGAAACAGGAAACAGATATCCACAACCCTTAGAAAGAACACAACATATACATACAATGAAAGGCATATATATAAGCGATCATACACACATATATCAATAAAGACATAGTCATATATACACCAACAAATATATAAGTTTGAAAGTGTTGGTAAACAAATTCAAAGAGACTATAACTTACATGGGTAAAGATATATAGATAAAAATGTTTCAATAGATAAATTTTAATAGGTGTAGAATGGAAAAACAAATATTCGTCAATGAATAACGTAAAGAAAAAATGACGCTAAAATATATGGAAGTTTGAGGATTGGAAAAGACAGTTGAAAAATAAACCTTATCTGGCCACATTTCATGAGCATATCATTTTCAGTCTACGAAAATTGCAGCCGATATTCGTATAATTACGAAGTATGGATAAAATAAAACGAGGAATGAGGAATTAAGAAGAAACAGATTCGAAGGAAATTACAGAGAAAAATATCAACGGCTAAGTTTAAAAAAAAATAGGATTCTGCTTCCAAAATTTGAGGTAAAGAAAATAACTATCTATAAAAGGCAGGATGTGTGTGTGTGTGTGTGTGTGTGTGTATGTGTGTGTGTGTGTGTGTAACGAATGCACGGTCGGAATTTTCGACGGATTTGCAGCAAAATTTACATGGACATGCTCCAAGTTAGCGGGAAGGCCAAGACCGACTTTGCATTTACCAAACTCCCATCGATAGTGGAAATGATCAATTTTTTCATGCTTCTACGGTAGTTTTCATGTAGTTTGCCGCCATTTTGTACTTGCCAGAGAAAGAGAGCCTATATCTGGCTGCCACGAATATTCAGGAAGATTCTATTGGCCAGCGTGAGAGCCAACAGCTGACTGACACGAATGTTAACTAGCATGCTAGCATGCAAAAAAAAAACGATAGCGGCATTCGTCACAAGTGGGAAGAATTTAAATCTGCATGGAACTTTACTTCAATTGGCTCATTCGCTTGCTTAAACTCAACGTTGATTCTGATTCTGCAGAACTGGGTTTAGTGTGAAAAGTAATTGTTGTTAACATTCTTTTTTTATTCGGTTTTTCCAGTTACGAATCCTTTTTTAAAGCTGATCGTTTTGTGTTCATTTTGTTTAGTTCTTTTTTCGTAATAGATTTAATGTTTAGTATAGAGCTTAGAAAAAATTCGCAGCATGAGATAAGCAAGAAGTAAGGCATGTGGCAACAGCACGGCAAAGGGCACTCCCTTAAAGGAAAGGAAGGGCAAAAATATTTTAAGTCAACTGATAGCGATTGCTGTATGAGTCATACGATTTTTTAATCAAGCCCGGGCAACGCCGGGCCGTGCTGCTAGTTGATTGATAAAGCCTGATTGGAGTGTTTGTTATGGGACGAGCTCACCTCTTCAGAAGCAGACAAGGACACGTCCAAATACATGAACAGAAACGCCGAAAATCATCTGTAGAAGAGAAAGTAGAGAGAACTAGCTTATCTGCTTACGACCTATTTCAGCAAGACTACGTCTGCTACAAGTGACATTCTACTTCTTGAGTTATCTTCATTCAGTTCAAGTAAGACATAGACCTAAAAAGCCAGACAAAACTACCAAGGTTTAACCTACGCGGATCGATCAGCGTAGGTGAAACCTTGGTAGGTTTTTCTGGATCTTTAGATTTAATATATATATATATATATATATATATATATATATATATATATATTTATATATATATATATATAATATAATAATATTTTTTGTTTAAAAATATGATTCCTTCGCAAAAAAATATTATTATAATATAAGCTCTACTTCTGTATGGAGCACTGTCTTCTTAAAAATAAAAACAAAAATACTAAGGAACCCCGGATTATGCACCCAACGTGTTCTTTTCTATTTTCTGCATACCTGCTCAAGGATATATATATATATATATATATATATATATATATATATATATATATATATATATATATATATATATATATATTCTGTAGTTTACCGCTACCAGCAAGGAGAAATATTTCTCCTCCCGATGATGGGTCGAAACTTGTCGAGGCATCTAAATGAAATAATAATAAAAAAACGAAAGAATATTAATCTACAACCCAGTGTGTCTAAAGATTTTAATTTTTTAATTTTGTTATTGTTCAATATATATATATATATATATATATATATATATATATATATACTTACTTATTTGTATTGATATGGGTTTATGACCCTGGGTTTCACGCCCTTGCGAACATTACACAAACTCTCTCTCTCTGTATGTATTTTTTTTCTAAAGTAATGGATTTTATATTTATTAATCCAACTCATATTTGAGTCGACGTTTTATTCCCTTATTAATATGTATATTTATTTATTTTCCCCTTCCGACCTGAATTTTTGAGAAATGTTATTAAAGAAGAATATGTGCCCTCTCTGGCAGGATTTGAACCCTTTTCAAAGGTTACTATGAATAAATCCTGAAGAAAGGCAAATAAATTCTGATGCTGTGCTGTACCAACAAACTTTTAAAATGCTCTAAAAAGACATCTCCCGAAAATAAAACAAGAAATAGCACTATATTTTTTAATTTATGTTCATAAGATAGTCAGAACTTTTATTCTCATCTTTCTTGTCTTTCTTTACTACTGTAATTCGGCTCTCTACTCTCCGGCCTTCCTCGGGTAGCTATTAGTTGTTTCAAATGTACAATCTTGCTTTCATGTTTGTGGTGGATATATTTCCCTGCCATGCAACTTTTTGCGATTTCCTTCTCCTTTTATATATTGTCCGCCCAAATACAAGATGAAAACATTCCAGTAAAACAGATAAACTTCGCGAGCATACCACGATTTAGCCCATAAAGAATTAAGACGAAAATAGTAAATATTTACTTGCGCTAAACTACTTTAAAACTCATTAGTGACTGCCAGAGATATATGAATTATTAACAGGCAATTCTTGTGCTGTAATATTTGAAAAAATACATGGAAACCTAAGGGGTTATTAAATCGTTTTCTATATAATAACGAAAATGTCTGTCTGTAATAATTACTACAACTATCAAGACTAAACAAATTAGCTTTCATCAGTCTATGGCGTAGCTTCGTCTTGAGATGTATTTCAATAAAATAAGCTCAATTCTATTTATACATGTGCAGATCACGGTTGGCCATCTAACCCCTTCAGACATAACAGCCTGAAGGAAACTTATCAACCCATTTGAGGCTTTTATAACTAGAAATCTAACCGGCGACATTGATGTTTATGTCTTCCGGTTTTTCGCATAACACCCTAAAAATTATACAAAAGTTTTAACAATACCGGCTGCAACGTTGATCCACGATAAACATGACCCGACCATTTTGCATTCACTATAATGGCTAATGAACATTCGCCATTTTAGATATAGAAGAAAAGCTACTTCCGGTTTTCAATCATCCTTCTGACGACAAAGAAAGAACACGGTCCACACTGAGCTTTCTTCTTCTTCTTCTTCTTCTTCTTCTTCTTTTTCTTCTTCTTCTTCTTCTTCTTCTTCTTCTTCTTCTTCTTCTTCTTCTTCTTCTTCTTCTTCTAATGGAAGCAATGTATTATACTTTTTCTCTTCTTTCTTTCTTTCATTCGTTCTTTCTTTTTTCTTTCTTTTGTTTTGTCTTTACAAGATCAGCAATCTCATGAGGACAGTCGGCTTTAAGAAAGACACACTTCCGATATCCATTCACTACAGTCCTCTACGTGTTCTTTTGATTGGATATCGATTGATTGAAGTCATTTAGGCCTTAAGTGAGCCCAAACATTTTAAGAACTACCTACGTATAATCTACCTGTCGTGAGATCGATACATTTTAAGCAGTAGTGTAGCAGGAACACCAAATATATAGGTACTTCTCCTATTTATATTAATGATACTTCCACGTCCAGGGTTCAAGAAATAATAACATCAACACCAATTTGTTAACCAACAAATATATATTGAATAAAATCTAACAACAAGCATGAAATAAAATCGTATTCACAATGTAGATTAAAGAGAAGGAAGTTGTTTCCCTTTGACTGTAGATTGATTGTAATTAACTGTTTGAAGAAAGTTTTCTTGTGAGATAAATGTTCCGAAATAATTGTTAGAGCAAAGTTTGCATGTGATGAATGAATAACACGAAGAAATACAATTACTTGGTATGTGTTGTGAATAAACTGGTTTGAATAAACGAAGTTCTGGTTAATTGTGCTTGGCGAATGTTACAGAGAAAATGTATGTTTGTAGTTACGAAATTCTGTGTCTGTGTGTGCGTTAGAGTGTGATGAGCAAGATCGTGGATTTGTGTTGACGGCTGGGATCTTACTGAATCTTACTGGCGACTTGCGAAAAGTCGCCCAATTTAATGAAAAAAGGTAGACTCCCGCGGAACATTACATTAAAAATATCAGATTGGCTAAATATTAACCGATCACTACACTCGTACTAAACAGAATAGGTAAGTATGATCAGAACCAAAAGATTCAAAGGAACGACTGCGATGGCTAAATTGTCCTATAAAAAGGTAGTAGTAATTTATTAGCCAATCGCAGGCGAATAAAATGACTTGGAGTGTATGTGGGTGTGAAAAACATAGCAATCGCTATAGCAGTGTTTCTACGATGCAATTATGTTTGTTAACAATTTTCGAAGTTAAATATATTTTACTCAGATTCAATTTATTTCAATTTGGTTGATTTTGTTTACAAGTATATCAGTCCCTATGGCTTATTTAATGCTAATTTCTAAAAAAAATTTGTACGCAATTTTATAGCTTCGACTAAATATATTTCGAATGCTATCTATGCCTTCAACTTCAGATAGAATATATTTTTAGTCATCTTCCTTTAAAACTGTATTGCTGATAATTTTACTATAAATAGATAATTGTAGTAATTTTTTTTATATAAAACGTATTGCTGTTTGTTTTACTATAAAAATGGATTTTATACTTTCTTTTTTTTTTTCTTTTGATTGGGAGTTCACTATTTGCCCGTAAACTGGAACTCTTACAGTGTCAGTGTGAACATGGGAAAAACCGAGATTAACTGGTTGCTCTACGTTCCTCAAAACCTCCAACCATCCAATCGGAGACCTTGCTGCCGGATGTAGTTCATCGTCAAACCCAGGACTATTTCAGTCCGGGACTTCTCTAAAAAAAAACTAATTATCTTCTAATTCAATGAAATATTTAGATTTCCCGGATTATATGATCCGTTCAAGCAAACAGCGCAAAATTATATAACATTGCGCAGAGAAATAATAATTAAAAAAATAAAAAAATAAATATTTATATATTTCAATGAATAAATTTTATTTTGATAGCCTACGCACTTAAGGCAAAAAATACTTGTCTATTTTAAATCTGAAAGTATTTTTTTTTTTTATTTCTATAAATTCTTTTAAAAGTATGTTTCCAGCTAATAAAGCCTGTACATCTTAGCGATGGCAATCATTCTACGAGACGCGTGGACTGGCGCTACATAATCACCAACAAAGAACTGTACCAAATAACAGAAACCATTTCATTTGAGAACTTCCAAAATCAGCAAAAAATGGATATCACATGTAACACGAAAAGGAAATCATGGCATAATGAAGATGTTGAATTTTCCACACTACATCGAACAAAAGATTAGGAAGGAAACACCCATTAATAGAAGAGAGTTCGATAACAGCTAGTGGACTTGAGAAACTTATTTATCTGAAAAATTGTTTTAAGATAAAGATTTATAAATTTCTGCTGAAAGTATCGGTTGCTCGATCACTGAATGACGAAATTTTCCTTATATAGAAACCGCTTTAATTACCATTAACATTAGAGATGAGGAGAACTGATACTACACTCTGGCTGCAGGTCCATTACTAGGGAGTTAAGTAAAACGTGACTTGAGTAGCAACTGCTATTTTGAATTGCCAAAAGACATAATAAATAAGAGAAAATCTGGAACAAGTAAAGAAGAAAATTACATACTTAACAAAGAAACGTACTTAAGGCCTTCATTAGCTTCACAACTTTAATTCTACAGGACAGCTTGGGTTGTCAAACGAGTTTCACGATCTTGAGATCTTCAGGCGAGTAGAAAACAACTTAAATAAAGGGATTTAGCATTCTTTCATTTGCCTTCTAGTCGTCTGAAAATCGAAACTATGAATCTCGAATATATATACGGTGGAGTAATGGACTATGACTCGGACTGAAGAATCAGAGAACCGATTTCGAATTTCACTCGAATCATTTACATACACTTACGTACTAATATCCTGGGGGAAAGTATGGATACATTTTTCTCCCTCCCTCAGATATGGATTAAATTGCAGGACAGATTGAGTTCTATAGCCTTGTGTCCCACCCGGTCTAAAACTGAATTGAAACCAGTCTGTAGCGGGTTGCGCGCCTCCAGGCTACACCTGGCCCAAGATACGCACATCTACTGCAGCAGTAGTGCCAGTACGACTTGAAATTTTTTCGGGACTCGTGATCATTATATATATATATATATATATATATATATATATATATATATAGATAAATATAAATATAATCTTAATACAAATATAACATTTGTTACTAAGCTGATTGTTCAGTACTGTGATTCCTAAGATACAGGGACAAAACTTTTCATAATTGTTCGTTCTCCGGGAGGTTTCAGCAATTTACATATTGTTGAAACCTCCTCACGTCTAAGAAACACTCAATTCAATTAATGATCCATCTGTGAATTTGCCTTAAATGACCGTCTCTCAGACATCCACTGACTGACAGCATTTCTGGAATGGGTACTATTTGTTATCGCTATATATATATTTATATACACTTTAAAAATTAGAAGATCTGTTGATTCTGCTACCTTGGTTTCAATATTGTGGTATCCTCAGAAAATCAAGGGTATTATAAATGTATCGGTGCGGGTAGGTTTAATTGAAATATACATACTTTTTTATCCAGCCTCGTATGAGCTTAAGTGGATTTTTTCTATGTATGCAATGGCTCATGCAAATTACTTAATAAACACCCCACAAAAGATACAGAATTACATAAGTTATTCAATAAAAACACAGTTAGATTAAGCTACAGCTGCACTAGTAATTTACAAACAATAATAAATGCAAGAAATCTCAAAACCCACATTCAGCAAAATATAGTTACCACTAGTATTTTATGCAACTGTAGAAATAAGAATATATGCCCCTTAGATGGAGCATGTAAAACCGAATTAATAATCTATAAAGCAGAAGTATCAGATATTAATGGCCAGAATAAAATGTACATATGATGTACTGAAGGTTCTTACAAACGAAGATGGTACAATCATAGGTCCTCATTCAAGCTAGTAAGTCTTAGGAGTTATAGCAAAACGAGCTGACCATATGTGGAATTAAAAAAATAGCAGGGATCCGATCGTAAACTGCAAAATTTTGAATAAGGTAAAACCTTATATCAACTCTAATAACATTTGCTACATCTGTCAAGATGAAAAATTATCAATAATGATATTTCCGTATCCTTTTAAAGCAGAGATCCGAAATCATAAGCCATTGCATACATACAAAAAATTCCCGTTAAGGTCATATGAGGCGGGATAAAAAAGTCTGTAAATGTCAATTAACCCCACATCGACCGATACATTTATAATACCCTTGATTTACTTTTCCACCCACATCTTCGTTTTCCTTTCTTCTACGCATAATTCTTCTCATTTTCTATCACAGATAACACCGTGTGTTTGTTTATTGATTTTTGAAAAGATAATACTAGCTTTCATTGATTTTTTTCTTTTGTTTTTTAATAAAGAGTTGGAAGGTCAACTAATGAAAATCACTTGAGGATGCTATAATTTTTGAAAGCAAGGTAGTGGAATCAACTGATCACCTAATTTTTAAAATTAAAATCTATAATGTTACCTTTTATTTTTATATTATTTTTTCTTTGGAAGGCATGTGGGTTAACTGCGTTTTTATTTTATTTCATATACATTAAAAGAGGTCATGTTTAGATTTTTTTATCTGAAATCTCGAAATAAGGTTTTTTTGCAAGATCTGAAAAAAAAATCAGCTTCGAAAAAACTCACGTGTCCGAAATATAAGTTTCGCCGATCTTATGTTTGACGCGATAAAAACTCAGAAATTAAGTCCCAGGGGTTTTAGGGAACTTGTAAAATATAAATTATGAGTGGAATATTTTCAAAGAAAAAAAAAGGTGAAGTAACCCTGTCTCACCCATTAAAATTAGGATACTTACTTGAAAATAGATTATGATTAAGGGTAAACGATACGGTGCAATAATTTCTTGAACAGGTCTAAGCTTATCTATTTTGGTGTAAACGAGACTGAACTTGCTCCATAGATTCAAAGTATAAAGGACTATTAATCAATGGCCTCGGTTTCATTTCTTATCAGTCTTTCGAAAGATAAACGTCCTTTGCTTCATCAAGTGACAGTGAAATATATCAAAGAAAGAACAGGGCTTCTGAGAAACAAGTTGTTTTTGAACCAACTTGGTGAATAGAAAATAAAGTAACAAAAGATACAGCACATATTTAGACAACTTTATTCAAGACAAAAACCTCTTAAGAAGTAATCATCTTTAGAAAAGTAATTACTTAATGCTTTTGTGATATGGCGCCAGAGACAGGATGAAACTGAGAAGCCAAGATTGTTACGACTTGAAGAACAGGAGGCCAGAGATGCACCACGAAGGAAACAAGAATCTGAAGAACAAAGATCACAAAGACTTCAAGGACAGAGAGTGAGATCTGAACAACTGAGACAGCAAGGGTGTGAGGGAAAAAAGATTGCAGATACTTCAAGGCGATAGGGATAGACATGAACAACACAGACATCACGAATCAAAAGAGAAAGATCAAAGTGTTTTCAACGAATGAGGGTCTGACCTGAACAGTTGAGACAGCAAGGGTGTGAGGAACAAAGATTGCAGAGACTTCAAGATGATAGGGATAGACATGAACAACACAGACATCACGAATCAGAAGAGAAAGATCAAAGTGTTTTCAACGAATGAGGGTCTGACCTGAACAGTTGAGACAGCAAGGGTGTGAGGAACAAAGATTGCAGAGACTTCAAGATGATAGGGATAGGCATGAACAACACAGACATCACGAATCAGAATAGAAAGATGAAAGTTATTTCAAGGAATGAAGGACTGACCTGAGGAGTTAAGATAGCAAGAATCTGAAGAGAGAATATCATTAACATTTCATTATCAAATGAATCAGATCTGAACACCCGCAAAATAAATCTGTCGGACAAACGTTGAAAAGGCAAAGACAAGATAGGATACAGCATGCTGAAATTCAAGCAAGAATAAAAATGCAGTGGTTCCTTCATATGATTGTACTTCTGAAACATCAATTCAAATTTGTTCCATGGACATTTTTTCTCTCATTGTAGTGCAGATAGGTGTAGTAGGATACTTACTGGAATGTGTTGTTCCAATGGCAAAGTAAGATTTAAACATTGTCAACATCCAACAGTTAACGACAATTCATGTTAATAGAGTCCATAGGAACTTTAGAAAAAATATCGAGCATAAAACAACAATCTACTCCAGATGAGTTACGTCAATATTAACACCGTTCAGGAGACACTATTTATGTACACTTTTAAAGTGCAGAATCAAGTTTGTGACAGAATTGCATCCAAGAACCCCAAGAGTTTTCAGATATACTTTGTTAATGATATCAAGCAACAGGCTGAAAAAAAAAGGTCATGCGAAAAAGGATACAGACATTGATAATATCTGGAATCTCCAAGAACTGCTACAGGAAAGTATACTTGCGTAATAAGTTTCAAATATGCTCTAGAGTTACATCCCTCTGTTGAGATGCTCAAGACAGATTAAGAAAAGGGAGCTTCTGGGGAATATACTCGGCAAAAGGGTTAGGGTTAGGGTTAGGGATATAATGCACCCGAATGTAGTGACGTTTCTACAATAATGAAAGGTGAGGAGGCTGGATGTTAGGGTTAGAGTTAGGGTTAGGGGTATAATGCACCCGAATGTAGTGACGTTTCTACAATAATGAAAGGTGAGGAGGCTGGATGTTAGGGTTAGAGTTAGGGTTAGGGGTATAATGCACCCGAATGTAGTGACGTTTCTACAATAATGAAAGGTGAGGAGGCTGGATGTTAGGGTTAGAGTTAGGGTTAGGGGTATAATGCACCCGAATGTAGTGACGTTTCTACAATAATGAAAGGTGAAGAGGCTGGATGTTAGGGTTAGGGTTAGGGTTAGGGGTATAATGCACCCAAATGTCGTACAGTTTCTACAATAATGAAAGGTGGCGAGGCTGGATGTCACCGTGACATTATACTTCATAAGAGAGACAATCATACAAAAAGGATAAGTGAACTTTATAGCTCATACAATACCTTGCAATATTCATGACTATCATCTAAGCATCTCCAAGGTTTGAGTAGAAGAGATTGTATCTGCTACAGTTAGATGTCACACAGAGTGGGAACAACATGGGCATACCCAATCTCACATTTTAATTTGACTGATGAAAAAAGTTCCTTTCCAATCGAATTGATAACATCATTTCTGGTCAAATACCAGATCCAACTGAAGACATATTACTGTATAAAATTGATATGTCCCGAAAATGGATATATTTGATCGAAGTAGCTAAGTAGTTTTGGCTACTATAACCAAGTAGTACACGGTATCAGTAATCGACTGGTACTCGTCGTAGTCATAGGTAATAAGTGTAGACCAATCGAATAGCCAATAGCGTAGTCCAATGGGCGTCGTCATAGACTTAAACTCTGTCGTACCTACACGTCCGTCTGTATTTATGACGGACACCATCCAATCATATTCCAGTGATGGGGAACTCAGGTGTATTCGTATTCCATTATGTCTGAAATGGTGAAGGCACACATGAAACATATGGTGCAATGAATAGAAATTCCCCCTTCATGAAAGGCAACATGTGTACCAAGAGATATCCCAGAGTGTTCTTGCAAGAGAGATAAACTGGTGAAGATGGATATCCGTCACAGAAAAGATAACTTGAATATGGTGGATTTCAAGCAATGGTTGACAAACACTATGAAGTTGATAAAAGATATGTTGTTCCTTACTGCGGTTTCCTTTTGAAAATATTTGATGTTCGAATCAACAAATGAATTTTGGCAATTCTGTGAAATCCTTCAAGTTTGGATGCTAATATGTAAGCAAATGATCAGATGCTGATATGCTGCTTGCTCTCCAACAACAAACTAATCCAAATTCAAATCAGTAACAATATATTTACTAAAGAAATGATATTCCATAAAGTGAAAGGTCCAGTGTCTTTTGAGGACCTTCGGAGAGGTGATGAAATTAATAACACATATTACAGTGAATCATGTAATAAAAGCGAAACTACTTGAGGTTAATAGCCAATGAGAAGCAACACACTTCAATTTCACATAATACAAAAAGGTTTCGTTTCCCATGGACAATACTATATTGCATGTTTGTTATAGTGGAACACACCTATTCTATAGTTAAGAGACACTCCCACCTATAATAAGTAGGAGTAGTAGGAGTCGCTCAGGAAGTTGGTCAGTCAGTCGATGTTGGTCGACCGACTGATCGGTTGAACTCTCTGCCATCGGGCGGAGAGGAACCCAAACGAGGCTACGCCGAAGGGCGGAATCACTTTCGAGGAGGTAAACCTACCCTGAACCCGTTTATACGGCATAATTTTGGCCGAGCCTACGGGCTCGAAGATCCCACGGGCACGAAGATCCCACGGGCTCGAAGATCCCACGTTAAACCGGCCTTGTGCCACATTATGCCCTCGTGGAGTGGGGGGGGGGTGACTAAACATCGTTGATTAGTCAGTCGATGTCGGTCGACCGGCTGATCGGTTGAGCTCTCTTCCTTCGGGCGGGGAGGAACCCAAAAGAGGCTACGCCGATGGGCGGATTCTTTTTCGAAGAAAAAAAATTTCACCTGCCATAACAAATTTGGCCATGAGTATTCAAACTCATACGGAGGAAAAAACACTGCGTTCGCCACAGTATTATTCGGCGAAGGGATTCGGATTCATACGGTGGAAGAAAAAAAAAACTTTCTCGTCACAATTTTCGGCGACATCTCGGATTCACATTTAAAAAAAAAAAAACTTGGCAAAGTTTTTCGAAAGACAAGACGTCAACTTAGTGACGAAAAAATCAGTCGTATTCTCAACTGAGAAAATAATTTTTTTTCTCGATAAGACAGTTTGCTCAAATAGGTCACGATTTGCAAATTCGTATGATCCCCTCTACAATATTTAAGCATTGTGTAAACTTTTCGTGAAGATGGAGGAATGCAAAAATATATTCCGGGAATTTCCAGACGGAACAACAGATGACAATATTAGAGCAACAGAAGACATTCCAGATGCAACTACAGGAGGAGATTTTAATAGCCAAATGCAGTTTCAACGAGAAATGGAACAGATGCATAAGGAGTTTCAAAACAAAATTCTGGAAATAACTGAGAAGAGGAAAGAGAAAAATCTACAAAATGATTCTTTCCCAGAGAATACAATATGGAATTCAATTGAAATATTCACGTACAGTCCGGATGAAAAGATAACTTTTGAGGAGTATTATAAAAAATATACGGACTTGTATAACGAGGAATGCCACTCGTGGTCTGAAGGAAAGAAGGTTAGACTTCTTTTAAGCAAGTTAGGAATTGCTGACCATAAAAATTGGTGAACTACATTTTACCGAAAAAAACTAGCGAGTTGACTTTTACCGAGGCGGTAAATATATTGTGAATTATTTAGTAAAAAGACATCTTTGTTTCACAAGAGGTGGAAATGTTGGAATCTGATGAAAGATGACGAACAAGACTATATAAAGTACGCGGCCAATGTGAATAAGCATTGTGAAGAATTCAAGCTGGCAGAGTTAAGCGCTGACAATTTTAAGTGCTTAGTGTTTGTTCAAGGTCTGGTATCGGAAAGAGACACAGAGTTGAGAAAATTAGTACTGGCAAAATTAGAAAACGAACCAAGGAGTTCGATACAGAAGTTGGCAGAAGACTGCACAAGATATGTTAGCGTAAAGAAAGATTCGAAAAAGATAGAACAGTCTGGCTTTTCGCATGTAAGGAAAATACGCTACAAAAAGGAAAGTCAGTCTACCAAAAAGAATTCTAAAATTGCGGATTATCAAACAAAAAGTGAAATACCAGAGAAAAATAAACAAAAACTCCCGAAGCCATGTTTTGCTTGCGGTGAACTTCACTGGTACAGATATTGCAATTTTAGGAATAAAAAATGTGTCAACTGTAAAAGAGTGGGTCATAAAAGCTCGCACTGCAGGTCAAAAAATAAAGACAATAAAATAAGAAAATTAAAGTCCTATGAGGTGAACGATGGAATAACCAGAAAATGTGTTACCGTCGAAATAAGTAATAAAAAAATAAAAATGCACCTGGAAACTGGTTCCGACCTATCTATCATAAATTTGCATACGTGGAAGAAGTTGGGGAAACCAACTTTAATGAAAACAAATAAAATCGCGGGGTCAGTTACGGGAGAAAAAATACAATTTATTGAAGAATCTGTTACAAACGTCACTTTAAATAAAAAAAAACAAACGCGAAAAGCTAAATTATTTGTCATAGAAAATGCCACGAACTTACTTGGTACGGACTGGATAACAGAATTCCAATTATAGGATCTACCGATAAATTCTTTCTGTTACAAGGTAGATTTTTTAAACTCCGAAGCCCAAAAATTAATAAAGAAACTTAAGGGAACTTTTCCTACTGTTTTTTCTCCAGGTTTGGTAACGTGTACCAAGATGGAGGCACAATTCCAGCCAAAAGAAAACACTCAGGCGGTATTTAAAATGAAAAGCAATGTGCTGTTTGCTTCAATTGAACAGATAGTGATGAACTGGAGAGATTAGAGAAAACCGGTGTAATTAAAAAACTTGAAAGGGTAACACCGACGATATATGTGAAAAACAAGCTCCAGAAAGTAAAAATGAAGCCGACACCGAGAAAAACTGGGGAGCGAGTTACCCGCAGTCAAGGACATGCAGTATTATTAAATGATTTAAGTCAACTGATGTCACCGCAGAAAACGTTAAGAAACACAAGATCAACAAAAGGGAAGCTAAAGGCTGAACAAATAGAACGACAAGAAGAACCT
>OZ010609.1:8069673-8087173 GCA_963932145.1 Acanthosepion lycidas | reverse complement strand
GAATATAACTATCATTTTATAAATTGTTGCTTTATAATGTAATATATATATATATATATATATATATATATATATATATATATATATATATATATATATATATATATATATATATTATAATAAAAAGAAAGAAGAGTAAGATACATAATCTAGTGTTCTTATTGATGTTTTTATTTTTACAAAACAGTGCTCAATGTAAATTGACAGAGCATAAATATAATGAATTAACTGATGTAAAATATGGTTTCTTCGCTGCACAGAAATTACCATGTTTGGAACCAAATTTCGCTTGAACATGAAATGAAAAAGGACTAATGCTTTTAATTTAATTATATAATTAAATTTGAAGTTTTTAGCTTCGCTTTTGAAACATGGTAATTCCTGTCTAGAAACCATATTTTAAATCTGTCAATTTATAACATCTATCTATCTATCTATCTATCTCTCTCTCTCTCTCTCTCTCTCTCTCTATATATATATATATATATATATATATATATATATATATATATATATATATATATCCTTTCTATGAATTTATCGAAACCTCTTCCAATAAATCCGAGGGCCCATCTACAAGTGAAATTATGATGTGGAATTGTTAATGACCATATGTGCCACATTTTGAAGATTTCGATATCAAGGTACTTTTATTTTAATAGTTTATTATTATTATTTATTTTCTTTGATTTCTGGCGTTTACACATTCTTTCATAGATAAAGCCCTTCGTAAAGTGTGGGCTGTACTTGTCAGAAGAATTTTTTGTATCTCCTTGAGGCATGGACTTCCAGGAACCCCTTCAATTAGTCTACTGCAATCTTTTCCAACCAGTCCTAGGGCTCCAACTACAACAGGGATTGTTGATGTTCCCATATACCACATTTTTGAGATTTCAATTTCAAGATCCTTGTACTTTGACAGCTTTTTGAATATCTTCAAAGATACATTGCAATCAGCAGGGTCTGCCATATCAATAAGGAGGCACCGTTTTTGTTTGTGGTCTTTAATAACAATATCTGGGCGGTTGGCCTTGATATATATATATATATATATTAATCTTTTGTATGTACACACTTTTCTCTCGTTGGAACCACTATAAGCTCTTTACACACACACATATATATATATATATATATATATATATATATATATATATATATATATATATATATATATATATATATATATTTAATATAATCACAAAATTAAATTCGAAGCTTTTAGCTTCCATTTTTGAAACATGGTTAGAACTGTGTAGCGAAAAACCATATTTAAAATCAATTATTTTATAATATTATATATATATATATATTTATATATATATATATATATATATATATATATATATATATATATATATAGATATATAGATAGATAGATAGATAGATAGATAGATATGACTGCTACTAGTAAAGCTGTAAAACAGTACAACCAACAGAGAGGTTAAACTGTCAGATAAAGAATATGCAGCCTCATTCGGTGTCCAGTAATCTCGCGTATGCTTGTCACTGGCCAAATGCTTACAGGTGTTGAGAGGGTATCATGTGTGTCGCAAAAGCATGTCGTATCGCTGTCTTAATGTCCAGATATCTCTAAAAAGTCTTATGGTGATGGAGGAGTAGCACTGCGTGCAATCTTGACGGGCTGGGGCATATATTCCCGAATCTGCATATAGGCGACTTTGGGATGATCTAACGTCGTTGTTTTGCTGGTTGAACAGCGGCATCTTTCGGCTGACTCCTTAGCATCCGAGCAGCCCTTGTCAGAGAAAATCTGCACACCCATGAATTTGGGAATGGTCTAGAAATGGTGACCTAAACAAAAGGCGTGGTCCTTTTTCTAGCTGGTCGGCGGCTCTTCATCTTTGCAGGCGAAATACAAAAGTCAAGAATCAAATTTCCATCATTAGATGGATTTCCATCAAAATAAAAGGCCTGAACGCAGAGCTGTCATTGTAGCAAAGGAATTATCAAGGTATAATATTGCCATAGCGGTTCTCTCTGTGACCGGCTTTAGGGATGTGGATCGACTGATAGAAAAAAGCGCAGGCTACACTTTCTATTGGAAAGTTGCAGATGGGGGTGCAATAAAATCTGACCTTGTTGCATATCTTGAGTATCTTCGAAGCATAACTAAGAGAATTATAACTATTCGTATACCACCACCAGGAAACAGATTGATCTACGGTCCAATCATGTCCAACAGTGAGGAAATGCTTTTTACGAAGACCTCTATTCAACGCTATCAAAAATTCCTCAGGCTGATAAAATTATCCTTTTGGGGGTTTTTAATGAGAGGTTGGGAACAAATCATGAAACTTGAGTCCCTGTAGGTCGTTTTGGAATTGTTAAGATTAACAGCTATTGTTTGCATCTGCTCCAGCTCTGTATGAACCTCAATCTTGCTATAAGCAATAATTTCTTTAAACAAAAAAAATCCATAATGTAACCTGTATTCACCCAAGGTCTCGCCATGGTCACATCCTTGATTACATAATTTGTCGTCAAAGTGATCTTCAAGATGTTTGCAGTGTACAAGTAATGAGGGGTTACAAATTGTGGTACTGATCACTATCTTTAAAGGGAAAACTGAACCTTAATATAAAGCGGAAATTTCATTCTGGGAGAGAAAAATCCCCAAAGTTTGAAGGATCCTGTGGTATGGGAAGAACTTCAAAAAGCTGTGGAAGACTTTCATTTTGATGGCTCCTGTGAAGATTTTAAAAAGACAATACACAACATAAGTGTTGATGTTTTGGGTTTAAGAAAAAAAAGAAACACCAAGATTGGTTCGATGAGAATAATCTCGAAATCAACCAGCTTCTTCAAACCAAAAACGATCTTTATCAGAAGATGTTGAGTGCAACTGACAGTGATTGTCCATCATTTTGTCAGTCTTGTACGCCAATTAAAGAATCAGTGGTGACATATTTCCAAATGATGTGCATGAAATGGCAATTCCACCAAAATATGAGGAGACTAGGAAGGCGATTCAAAAGGTCAATACTGGGAAGGCACCAGGGCTGGATGGAATTTCTGTTGAGGTGCTCTTACATGGAGGAAACGAAATGGCAAG
This sequence comes from Acanthosepion lycidas, assembly GCA_963932145.1. Lineage (NCBI taxonomy): Eukaryota > Metazoa > Mollusca > Cephalopoda > Sepiida > Sepiidae > Acanthosepion > Acanthosepion lycidas. The sequence goes on along the minus strand of OZ010609.1, from coordinate 8,084,097 downwards.
AAGAATACACCATCTAATTTCAGATGTTTGAAATGGTACGCATGTCTATCAGGACTGGATTGATGCCATTTTTGATTGATGCCATTCTTGTGTCCCTGTATAAAGGGAAAGGTCAAAAGTCAGAAAGTAACAACTACAAGGGAATAATTTTACATGAATCTGTTGGTAAAGATTTTGCCAAAAGATTACTCAATCGCCTCCAGTTTCGCATCTGTTCTGAAGTAATACTAGAGAGTCAGTGTGGGTATCGCACTAGGAGAGGCACAATGTACATGATCTTCCCAGCCCGACAACTGGTAGAAAAGTGCATTGAACACTTCGTCCTGCTCTACCAAGTCATCATTGGCCTAAATAAGGCGTTTGACACTGAATAGGAACGACTTATGGACAATTGTAAGAAAACTATTTCACCCACCCGAGTTGCACAGCGACACGAAAGCCATCTTGAACTTCAATGGTACTCTGTCTGAACCAGTTCCTGTTGAGAATGGTGTGAAGCAGGGCGATATACCTGCACCTACTTTATTTTCCATCTTTTTTGCAGTGATGCTCAAACATTCCTTTAGAAACTTTAGCATTGGTGTTCATTTTCGTTTTCAAACTACCGGGAAAGTTTTTGACCTACGACAAATTATTGGTTCCACAAAGGTGTTTCAGCAAAGTTATTCGTGAGCTTCTTTATGTTGATGATGCTGACCCCGTGGCTCATACCGAAGAAGATATGCAAACCATCATGAATCTTTTTGCTGACTCATGTAAGTCTTTTAGGCTTACTATCAGTTTGAGGATGACCAAGGTAAAGTTCACACCACCTATCGGTCAACTGTATCATGACCCAAAATACTTATGAATAACAGGAGGCTAGAGGGGGTGGATACCTTTATATACCCTAAAACACACTCTCATGAAATGGTACACTAGATGCTGAAATATTCACCGCATCGAAAAAGCTGCTAAATCTTTTGCATGCTTAAGGAAGCGTGTGTGGTTTGACAGAAACATCACATATAACATCAAGGTAAAGGTTTATGGGACGTGTCTTGACTGCCGTTTTGTAATCTTCTGAAACATGGGCAACATACAGACGTCATATTAACACTCTTGAAATTGTACACTATATGGTCCTCAGAAGAATCATGACTATTTCATGGCAGTCTTTTGTAGCTGACACAGAAATTCTGGAGAAAGCTAATATCCCCAGTACTGAGAAGCTAATCATTCTCTGTCAAATGCACTGGGCAAGTTACCTGGTGCACATGGATGGCTCAAAGTTAACTAAATGTGCCTTTTATGGTGAATTATCTGCAGGCAAGAGTCCCAGACACAAACCTAAAAAGCATTTTAAAGATTACATCAAAACCTTGGGATATCAATTGATACATTGGAACTGGAGGCTGAATGTCAACCTTCGTGGAGAACGACAATTCATCAAGGTTGTAACCAGTTTGAAAAGGACAAGGTGGAACTTGCTAAGGTTAAGCACAATCATCGTAAAGCGCTATCTTCCACCCTGTCCTTACAATATGTAGGTAGATTATTTGGTAATTTAGCTCTTTCAAAGACAGTTCTTCAAAGTCAATTCCCGTCTTATCAGGCTCGATCCATTGAAAGAAGCCAGAAATAAATCCTTGTCCCTTCTTCTACACTCTGCCATAAACTTTGTGTGTGTGTATGTGTTTGATACTACACACACACACGCACGTAGTCACACACACACACACACACACACACACACACACACATATATATATATATATATATATATATATATATATAATAACAATGCCAACGTGTCACACTTTTTCAATTAAAGGGATACAACTTTTCAATAGCATATCTACTTCTATATAATAAATGCCAATGTCACTATATGCTACTTTTTCTACTTTACTCCTAGAGGCTTTAGCCCAATATATTATACCATTTTGGAATCAGAACGACTCCATGAGCAAATTAAAACGGATACGGACACGCAATCCTGAAATTTTGGATTCCTAAATTTTCGTTTCTGCGACTGTTTTCAGATACCGCCATCTTGGTTTCTACTGTTAAAAACAATTAAAGGGACATAACTCTGTAACATTCAAAAGCTATTGTTGAAATGAAAAAAATACTGTTCTCAAATTACAGTGTTTCAAAATATATTTGTCCGTGTTTCCACCGTTACTCTGAGAGGTCGTAGCCGAGCATATACCATTTTGGAATCAAGCCGATTCTGTCAGCAAATTAAAAACATTAAAATCATTACTGTGATTGTTAGATGATTTTTGGACGAATTTTTTTTGTATGTCAATATTTTTTATTACTTGAAAACAAATTTGGTAATAATCGAAATTAATTGCGAAATCCAGCGAAAGTCAGTAAGGACCAAAGTACACCAAATTGTCTTTAAATTACGTGTCGACAGAAGAATTATGATTAAAATTTCAAAAGTTAATCTTAAATATTTATGCAATACTTAAACGCAGCAATCGAGTTTTAGTTCTTCTGTAGTTTATTGTTGCCAATTGCATCGACTCCTTCCTACCTGTTGTGATGAAGACCCGATAAAAAGACCTACACAGGAGCTAACTCAAATTAAAGCAGCTATTAAGTTAGTACACACACACACACACACACACACACACACATATATATATATATATATATATATATATATATATGTATATATATTAGCTTAACAGCTAAGAAGATCTGATTTCCAGATTTGATTTAGAACGAAAATAATATTTTAAGAATTTAGAAACAGAATAATGGATGAACTACTTTTCTATTTTCAGAATCGAATTTTTTAAAAATAAAACACACATTCTCTCTCTACACACACATACATATACATACATACATATATATATATATATATGTGTATATGTGTGTGTGTGTGTGCGTGTGTAGAGAGAGAGAAAAAGATATATATATATGTAGAGAGAAAGGGTGTGCTTTATTAAATAAATTCAATTTTGAAATATATATATGTATGTGCGTGTATGTGTAAAGAGATAGTGTGTGTTTAATTAAATTAATTCAATTTTGAAAATATGTATATATTTATATTTATATGCGTGTGTGTGTGTCCGTGTGTGTGTGTGTACAGAGAAAGAGAGAACGTGTGTTTTATGAAATAAATTCAATTTTGAATATATATATGTGTGTTTGTGTGTGTGTGTACATTGAAATCGATTTTGTTTTATTAACTTAATTTAATTTTGAATATATATATGTGTGTGTGTCTGTACAGAAAAAGTGAGTGTGTTTTATTAAATTAATTCAATTTTGAATATATATATATGTGTGTGTAGGTGTGTGTGTGTATGTGTGTGTACAGAGAAAGAAAGAGAGAGTGTTTTATTAAATAAATTCAATTTTGAATATATATATATATATATATATATATATATAAATATATATATATATATATATATATATGTGTGTGTGTGTGTGTGTGTGTCTGTGTGTGTCTGTGTGTACAGAGAAAGAGAGAGGGTGTTTGTTTTATTAAATAAATTAAATTTTGAAAATAGAAAAGTAGTTCATCCATTATTCTCTTTCTAAATTCTTAAAATATTGTTTGATTTGTAATTATGGCCTGGAAATCACATCTTGTGTCTGCTCTTGTAACAATTCAACTAAACATTTTAAAACAAGGAGAGCAAATAAATACAAAATCCTTTTAATATTGAAAAAACGAATACTAAGACTAGGTTGTAAACTAAAATCTTAAATAATATTTTAGATATTGTAATGCATTTTGAGTAAAAAAAAAACATTAGCTACTTGTGTTTGGAAAACAAAAATTATTTTAAATTTATTTAAAAGAAAGAAAATAACTTGAGCAAAGAACATTATTGATGGGAAATTTTAAATCAGAAAACACATGATTTGATTTAATACTAACAGCAGATTATAATTTAATACAATCGATCGTGAACTTTCACAAATGACAATAGCAATAATTGCATCCAACCAGTTTTTATGTTTCCCTAAATTAGTTTGATTTGATTCCACTCGTTAACAAGTTTGTCTTGGCGATTTTTGTCGTGTGACGAGTTCAATATATATATATAAAACAGAGAATGTCTGTTTGCCTGTGTGATATCATTTCACTAGGGATACATCCGGCTGTTTTTGTCCAAAATTGGCACATACTTTGTACAATTTAAGAGATAGATTCTTAGTGTAAAAAAAAATCGAGAATTTAAAAAAATAAATAATCAAAAAAGCCGATTAAAAATCGATAAATTCAAATATTTTTTCCTCCGATTTCGTTCAAACTAGGTATGTAGGTTACTTACATCATGATGAGCTCAACGATACCTCATTTTTCATCTTTGGTAGCACACTGACAAATTGAATTTAAAAAAAAAACTACCAGATATTTGTGGTCCGAAGTGGGTTTTCATGCTGTCTGTTTTACCTCTTCATGTCCTCGGCTAACTTCGATTGAATAAATGCACACTACTGTTCTATCAGTAACTGCATTAATTCGAAATGGGTTTTTTTTTTAATGAAAGTACTTTAAATTAATTAAAGAACATTGTTTCATCTGTTTCATCTAAACATGATGCTGTTTTTACTCCATTCTAATTGAATGTTTTTTCTGATCGACTAGCTGGGCATGGCTGCTAGTTCTGATTAATTTAGATTGGAACCAGCCAAATTCCTTCTCAGGACGTTTTGGATTGAAACTAATTCACATGTCTATACTCTATTCGGAATATATCGAAAATTGATAAATATTTTCGCATCTTTCGTAGAGAGATAGTTAACACCTTCGTCTTAAAGACTGATTTATTGTTTTTTGAAGTATCGAAAAGAAGAGATGAACGTGTTTCTTTAAGATTAAAAGTGTAGAATTTTCTATCGAAGCGCGTTCTAAAGGATTATTTACATCCAACATACTGATATTTATTTACCTCCTACAGGAAAGAAGTGTGAAAAGTATATATGTATATATATTAGACTCTCCCGTCGAATTCGTCGTATGAGGGTCAAACAGATCAGTTCCAAGGAAACCGACAGCCCGACAACAGCACATGAGATTTGATTATAGTGGTCAAGTTTTCGTGCAGGACCATCCACACTTTTTGAAGGGCCGAATACAGAGACCTGGTGCACTAAGTGCCACAACGTCCCAAACGACCCTCCGCAGGTTTTAAATTCAGAGTTGTCCTTCTCCTAAACCAGTTGCCATCAAAGGCTATAGAACCCAGTCTGCCCTGCTATTTACCCAGAGCTGGAGAGAGAAGAGGAGGATTCACACCTTTCTCAAGGGTATTAGCACGTAAGTGAATGTAACTGGATTCGACTGGAATTCGAACTCGGCTTTCCGATTGCTCAATCTGAGCCCCTATCCATTAGTCCACTGTGTCTCCTATCTCTCTCTCTTTCTCTCTCTCTCTCTCTCTCTTTCTGTATATATATATATATATATATATATATATATATATATATGTGTGTTATAGGACCTTACCCGTAGTAACATAATGGACTATTCCATAGGTATAAAATACTGCGCCTCAAGAGGAAGCGGGGATTTCAGTCTGAAGTCGGACGACCGGCTGATCGGTTGAACTCTCTGCCTTCGGGCGGGGAGGAACAACGAACGAGGCTACGCCGAAGGGCGGAATCTCTTTCGGGGAGGAAAACCGACTTTGAACCCGTTTATACGGGTCCAAAGGGCATATTTTTGGCCGAGCCCACGGGCTCGGAGATCCCACGTTAAACCGGCCTTGTGCCACATGATGCCCTCGTGGGGGTGACTAAATACTGTTAGGTTTGAAGTCGGTCGACCGGCTGATCGGTTGAACTCTCTGCCTTCGGGCGGGGAGGAAGGCGAACGAGGCTACGCCGAAGGGCGGAGTCTCTTTCGGGGAGGTAAACCGACTCTGAACCCGTTTATACGGGTTCAAAGGGCATATTTTTGGCCGAGCCCACGGGCTCGGAGATCCCACGGGCTCGGAGATCCCACGTTAAACCAGCCTTGTGCCACATGATGCCCTCGTTGGGCGGGGGGGGGGTGACTAAATACTGTTCAGTATGAAGTCGGACGACCGACTGACCGGCTGATCGGTTGAACTCTCTGCCTTCGGACCGGGATGAACCCGAACGAGGCTACACCGAAGGGCGGAGTCTCTTTCGCAGAGATATCCGACTCTGAACTCGTTTATACGGGTTTAATGGCTATATTTTTGGCCGAGCCCACGGGCTCGGACATCGCACGTAAAACCAGCCTTGTGCCATATGATGCCCTCGTGGTAGGTGACTAAATACTGTTCCGTCTAAATTCTGGATTGAAGTCCGTCAGGAGTCAGTCAGTCGAGTCAGAGGCAGTCGGAAACAAAGTCGCGTTCTGACAATTTACACACACACGCATACGCATACACACACACAGACACACACATACATATATATATATATATATATATATATATATATATATGATTCCACAGAAGTTGTAGAACAAATTTCTCTTTATGTGTGTATTGCACAACGTGTACCTGGAGATATCACACGTGGTGATAGAAACAAACGCACACGCAATTCTTTCACCACAAGCAAGGCAATAAAGCCCCTAACACGCCTGAGGTTACTGAATGTTACAGAATATAACACAAAAATACTATTAAAGAGAGAGATTGATAAAAACACGGGAATCAAGAGCTAAGAAACGATTGCATTTAATTTTTGAACGTTCGAGAAGACGGAAGAGATTTTGACAAATGAGAAATATGAAAAAAAAAAAAAAAAAAAAAAAACTGTTAGCATAGAACTGACTCTTAAAGCTAAGGATTCCTATTGTAAAATAAGGAGACCTATCTACCAATCTAGTAATGTGCTTAAATTTTAAAAAAATCGAGATACCAAAGAAGAAAGTTCATCAGAACAATTGACATCAAAAAATTTATAGAAAACGCAGGGGAAACTGTGTTACGGCATTGGAAAAATGTCTGAAGCTGAGATGCCAGATCATGACCAATAACATTACATATTCTTCCTTGAATTTTATCAAGACTCTATAAATATATAGCAGGAGTACCAATCAAGAAGTGGAAATAATATTCAAATAATGGATGAAGGGTAGACTTAAGATGAAATGGGTTACTGAGTGTTAGAGAATATGAGAAAAACTACTATTAATAAGAAAGGACAATAAAAGAACTGGAATTAAGAAGACAGAAGATAACGATTGACATTGCATTTAAATTTTTGAAGATCAAAGGCAATAAAGCCACTAGGATGCAAGGGGTTACTGAGTGTTAGAGAGTAGGAGAAAAACTACTATTAATAAGAGAGGACAATAAAAGAACTGGAATTATGAAGACAGAAGATAATGATTGACATTGCATTTAAATTTTTGAATATCAAAGGCAATAAAGCCACTAGTATGCAAGGGGTTACTGAGTGTTAGTGAATATGAGAAAAACTACTATTAATAAGAGAGGACAATAAAAGAACTGGAATTAAGAAGACAGAAGATAACGATTGACATTGCATTTAAATTTTTGAAGATCAAAGGCAATAAAGCCACTAGGATGCAAGGGGTTACTGAGTGTTAGAGAATATGAGAAAAACTACTATTAATGAGAGAGGACAATAAAAGAAATGGAATTATGAAGACAGAAGATAATGATTGACATTGCATTTAAATTTTTGAATATCAAAGGCAATACAGCCACTAGGATGCAAGGGGTTACTGAGTGTTAGTGAATATGAGAAAAACCATTATTAATGAGAGAGGACAATAAAAGAACTGGAATTAAGAAGATAGGAGATAGCGATTGATATTGCATTTAAATTTTTAAAGATCAAAGGCAATAAAGCCACTAGGATGCAAGGGGTTACTGATTGTTAGAGAATATGAGAAAAACTACTATTAACGAGAGAGGATAATAAAAGAACTGGTATAAAGAAGACAGAAGATAACGATTGACATTGCATTTAAATTTTTGAAGATCAAAGGCAATAAAGCCTCTAGGATGCAAGGGGTTACTGAGTGTTAGATAATATGAGAAAAACTACTATTAATGAGAGAGGACAATAAAAGAACTGGTATTAAGAAGACAGAAGATAACGATTAATATTGGATTTAAATTTTTGAAGATCAAAGGCAATAAAGCCACTAGGATGCAAGGTGTTACTGAGTGTTAGAGAATATGAGAAAAACTACTATTAATGAGAGAGGACAATAAAAGAACTGGAATTAAGAAGAGAGACGATAACGAATGAGAGTTCCACATCAAGAAGAGATGGAAATGAAACTTTTAGCATAAAACTTACGGTTGCATCTGATCATATCAACAGTAAAATGATGGACCTAACTGCTAATCTACTCCTGCACATTAATTGATAAAGGCTAGTTAGTATAGAGGAAAAATTTATCGGAACAACTACCATGAAATTATTTCTAAAAACGGCAGAGGGTACCTGTATTATGGCGATTGGAAAGGACTGAAGCCGAGATGCCAGGTCAGGACCAATGATATTGCAGATTCGCATTTGAATTTTTTTCAAGAATCTATAAGTATATCACAGGTGTACTAGATGTGATGCGACAGCAATATTCAAAGCAAGGATGAAGGTAGAATTATGAATATGCAAGATAGATTCTGAAGAGAAAACATAGCTAGCACAACACAGTAAACCAATTTTCATAGCAGCAGTCCTAGTAATGAATTTAGCATCAATATCGGAATTCATTTGACAGAAGACAGAAAATGCGACACGACGAAGTATACCATGTAACAGTTGAACAATATCTTATTCAACGCGAGAAATATTTAAAAACAAAGAAGTAAGATTCTTCCTGAATTTCAAGAGTGAGGAGATATGATGTTTTTTTTCGTTTTTTTTTTAAGACGTTTCGGTCGGTGTGCACTGTGAACTTCTTCAGTTATATATCTATCTTGCTAACTTATATGGAATTCCGAACTGAAGGATTTATTCAATCTACCTGAGTAGACTTTTATTCTTCCACTGTCTATACTTATTCCCAAATCAAACCTTTACTTCATTAGTCTGTAAACGGAGGACAATTCAATGTGAAAAACTTGGACCGCAAAAACTTAAACCTAACCTGCCTGCTGATTGGGTGTTTCTGCTGCTTGTCCTACACAAACTGAAGGTTCCACTTTTGTTAGGGCTGCTGCTGCTTTTGGATATTTGCTGTCATGTGTCTTTCTTTCTTAATTAGTGGCTTCCATATCATATTTATTCTTATTTCTGCTACGTCTACTAAGAGGGTCCACATAGCCAATCATATGCGCTGATTCTTGGAGATATTTAAATCGTCGTTCCTTTTCCTTGTGCAGTAATTTGCCTTCATTCCGCAGTGGGGTGATGACTAAGGTTTACTCTCCATATGTCCACGGAGATCAAATTAAAGTTTCACATTGGAATTCCTTCTAGGTTACCCGGATCGATATACACGTGATAAAGGCCGTAGGGCACAACAGCCGAAATGGTTTGATATTAACAACAAATATAAGGATAATATTTTGAATGTAAATAAGAAAAAAAACGTGGCATAATAAATCTGCTACAGGACGTGATAACTTTGCAGATTTTGGAATAGGATTTGACTGATCTGAGTTTGTTAAATGAAAATACCAATTCCTACGATACATAAAATGTATTCACTCACAGCTAAGAGATGTAGATAATTCAGTAGCTCACCAATAACTGAAAACATCGATATTTTGATCAAGCAGTCAAAGGTCAAGAACCATAAAATCAATTATGTCACTGGCGTCACGATCACGTGTGATGGTGAATGCCAAAATTGGGAGTTCCCAGTTTTAAATTAAAACCACCCGCAAGGAATCAATTTGTTGGAAATGGCCGGAAAGGAATTATGGAAGCGGAGAAGATTTGGCAGAAAAACCCTATTTATTTAGGTGCTACCACTCAAGGTCAGGATGGACCTGGGAACGACAGTAATTAATTGGTGTTTCCACGCTCCTGAAAATCTCCAATCCTGCAAGCAGAGGCCTTGCTGCTGGATGTAGTTCATTGTCATACCCAGGACTAGATATTAAGAGGTGGTTCAACGCTCTTCAAAAGCTGTAATCTCCCGATCAAAGGCATTGCTGCCGGATGTAGTTCATCGTCAAACCCAGGACCGTTTCAGTCCGCCACTTCTCTAAAAACTAATTATCTTCTAATTCAATGAAATATTTAGATTTCCCGGATTATATGATCCGTTCAACCAAACAGCGCAAAATTATATAACATTGCGCAGAGAAATAATAATTAAAAAAATATATAAATAAATATTTATATATTTTCAATCAATAAATTTCATTTTGATAGCTAACGTACTTAAGGCAATAAATACGTGTCTATTTTAAATCTGGAAGCATTATTCTTTTTTATATAAATTCTTTTAAAAAAGTTTTTTCCAGCGAATAAAGCCTGTACATTCTCCGAGACATGTAGACTGGCGCTACAGACTCACAAGGAACTGTACTAAATAACAGAAATCATTTCATTTGAGAACTTCCAAAAGCAGCAAAAATTAAACTGGATATTACATGTAACGCGAAGAGAAAAAGCATGGCATAATGAAGATGTTGCATTTTGCACACTACATCGAACAAAAGATTAGGAAGGAAACACCCATCAATAGAAGAAGGTTCGAGAAAAGCTACTGGACTTGAGAAACCTATTTATCTGGAAAAAATGTTTTAAGAGAAAGATTTATAAATTTCTGCTGAAAGTATCGGTTGCTCGGTCACTGAATACTGAAAATTTCCTCATATGGAAACGGCTTTAATTACCATTAATATTAGAGATCAGGAGAACAGATACTACACTCTGGCTTCAACTCCCTTACTAGCGAGTAAGTAAAACGTAACTCGAGTAGCACGTGCTATTCTGTCAATGAACTGCAAAATAACTAACAACTTAAAAAAGAGCAAATCTCGAACAAGGAAAAAAAAATACGTACCCAACAAAGAAAATTACTCAAATCCTTGATTAACTAGACAGAGCAAAAAACACTTCAGAATGTTAACTCCCATCAAATGATAACCCAAGTCTCCTGATCAGAGTCCTTGCTGCCAGATGTTTATCGTCATACCCAGGAATGGCAAATTATAGGATATCTGTTAAAGGGTAATGTTGTGTCGCTAATGATATCTATATTAACCAAACTGAGAAATATAGTTAGATATAATGCAAGAATATCCACCGTCATATACCTGTGTTTTATAAAATCCCAGTAGCAGTTGCAAATAGAAATCTCAATAGGCTGCCACGTATACAAAAACAATACTCGGTCGGGTGGCAAAAGCTGCTGGTGGCTCCAGGGGTGGCAGTACCGCCTTAGCCACTGAAACAGTGTTACATCCCCTGGTTTGTGGCTGACGCGAGGAGGTCATCGGACCTGCTTTCACATGTTGCATGTAGGAATAAATAAATAAATCATCAGTAAATGCATGACGATTTTCTTCCTGATGAAGAGGAGGCTGGAGGCCAATGAGGTAGGCATCTTGAAAAGGAGTGAGAATTCAATGAACCGAACATGTAATCAATGAGGAAGACTGAAAAAAAATCAGAATAGCAATGAAATTATTGGGTTGGCGTAAAAATAATGTCGTTTTTCTTTTGAAGTTGAACGTCAAAAACGACATTATTTTTGCACCAACCTAATATTACTTAGAAACAGTTGCAAATGCCAGGACATATAACGAGAATTCGATACTCATAGAACATATATCAAGGCAAGGAGGATAGTTGGAAAAACGAATAACTAACGAAACGAGGTGTCATAGAGAAAATGATAAAGAGAAGGATAGGGGATAGATCAAGGCATCGGGAGACGTCGATTTGAATAGTTGGAGATTGTAGCTATCTGGAAAACAAGAAAAGGGTAGGGAGTTCCACAGGCTGGAAGTGCGAGACACGAAGCTATTAGAGTAGAAGAGACGGCTACATTTAACAGTTTCGACATTGAAGGGGTGAGAGCAAGACGCCAGCCTCGTGGGACGCTTAAATTCATGAAGACTGGGAAACAGCGAAAGTATTTGTAAAAAAGACAGAGTGAGGCAACGGCACGTCTGTGAGAGAGCGACTGCAGACAATATGCGAGTTCAGGGCCAATTGCATTGCCTATCCGTCTTTTGATTTTATCAAGGGCCGTGAGACAAACAGAAGGGGCTCCAAACCATAGGGAAATAAAACGTTACGAGGAATAAGATGTTGTGGAAGACCATGTTCATCCATCTCCTGAAAGAACAAGGTACATAGGAAAAGAAGAATATCTTAAAGTCACATCACACAAAACTATTTAAATTTATCACTTCGACCTGGTTTTTAGAGAGCTGCTGCTGATAAGTGTGGACAGTTTTCAAACCGTTATATCAAATGATGTATCATCTACACTGTCGACCAATGAAAATACTTTCAAATCACTCAACACCTCATTAAAATCCTATCAAGACACCAGTTAGTTTTGTGTCAACATTAGACACGAATCAAGTACAGCATAGATAACAGGAATACACAAACGGTGTCAAATTCAAATGACAATAAGCAATTCTTACTACCTCTCTTTCTGAAAAGAGAAATTGATTTACTCATTCATGCCAGCGGTTAAAACCTCCAGTAAAGAACTCTTCTTTTCTACTGGGGGTGGGGGACCTCTTATCCAACTAAGCACTTATTATTTACTATTTATATTTTTTTATCAATTGACCACCAAGGAAGGTAATAAAGCCGCTAAGAGGTGAGAAGCTACTTAGTATTAGTGGATATGAGAAACATATAATTAGAGAAAGGAAAATAAGAGAACAAGAATTAAGAAGACAGAAAATAACGATTGACAATTCATTTAATTTTTGAAGATCAATGTTGACTGGTAAGCGAGAAGTGCGATAGAAAAAATGTTAGCATAGAACTTACAGCTACATCTAACCATTTCAATTTTAAAATGATGAGACCTAACCCCTAGTACTGTGCTATATATGTGTTTTCTACCAGTTGTTGAACTCCAAACACGGCAACAAAAAAAGAAAAAGATTGTCATGTGTCAGGCATTTTTCAGATTTTTGTAACAAAATGGCCGTGGTGGAAGCCATCGTCTGGCGCTGTTTTTTCTCTTAGAATGCATTTAAAACTAAATGATGTGGGGCCAAAGTCGGGACCACAGAAGTAAAACACGGAACACGGATTAGAGGTAAGAAAGATATATTAAACAAAAGGTTACAAAGATAGTGTAAGTGTAAGCGGAGATTACTATGTGCTAGTGTCCAATATTGGTAGTTGTACGCGGCTGATACTACGGTAGTAGAATACTCTCTCTCCTCCTCTTCTACTTCTCTCTCCCAAAGTTATGTCGCATACTTTATATAGTCCTGGAAGAGTCCATATTGTAGGTATATTACGGTCTCACAATACTAAATATAAAATAATATGTAAAAATTACAGATTGTTAAGGCTATTAGAATTTACTTTGGAAGTTAGTATGAATTGCAAAATTCAATAAATTTAATGTTTCATTAATTGGATATTTCAATTAATACGTAGTTGCATTAATAATTTAATCTCAAATACGATTAAATAAGCTTACTCAATGAACAAATATATTTATGCAAAACAAAGGCAAAAGATTTTCTGGAATAATTTAGCGTTTCTTCAATCAAATAATGCCAGAAAGAAACCACAAGCCACACCCAAATTCTGTATAGAATATGTAAAAATATGCAAATTTAAATATCAAATACATAAGTATATACAGAATGAATACATAAAACAATTAAATAAATACAAATAAAGAAACTGGAAATTTTAATTGGAAACAAAAAAAAAGAGTAATTTACTGTTACTCTTCGTGCTTCAATTTAGGCAAAAGGCTAATATATAATAAACATCATCAATCTTATAGCTAATATTGTTATCATTTTGTTGTCTTTTTATTACTCATATTTAATTAACCAGTGTATTATATATATATATATATATATATATATATATATATATATATATATATATATATATATACGCGTATATTTCGGTAGTATATTTTCATTAAGGCAGGTTACGTTAAATAATTTAGACACCATCATGAACAATAAATACTTACTCTATATTTAACAATACCCTAAGGATGACATCATGCTATGTCGAAAGTACTCGGAATAAAGACAGTATGAGCCAACACGCTGCTTTCCTCTCGTCTTTGACCAACCGCACAAAATAGCTTATTCGCGAATATGAAAGAATCCTAACCAAAATAAGTAGACAAAATGCATCTGAATTATTTAACGTAACCTGTCTTTATATATATATATATATATGTGTGTGTGTGTGTGTGTGTGTGTATATAAAGACAAAAGTAAAAGAAATCTTAGCCTACGTGTTCCGTCTTCTGAAATGAATCAATAAAAAAAAGAAACAGGAAAATTTCATTAGAAACACAGAAAAGAG
>OZ010609.1:8019673-8062173 GCA_963932145.1 Acanthosepion lycidas | reverse complement strand
GAATAGAATATGTATTCTTTGGTTTAGATTGGTTTCGTTTATTTTGTTTTAAGGCATATCAACTTCAATGGGTTATTTAATTGCGACAACATTTTTAGGATAGATTCGTATGAATATAATATGTATTCTTTCGTTTAGATTGGTTTGGTTTATTTTGTTTTACGGCATATCAACCACAATAGGTTATTTAATGCCGACAACATTTTTAGGAGAGATTCGTATGAATAGAATATGTATTCTTTGGTTTAGATTGGTTTAGTTTATTTTGTTTTACGGCATCTCAACCTCAATGGGTTATTTAATGCCGACAAGATTTTTAGGATATATTCGTATGAATAGAATATGTATTCTTTGGTTTAGATTGGTTTGGTTTATTTTGTTTTAAGGCATATCAACCTCAATGGATTATTTAATGCCGACAACATTTTTAGGATAGTTTCGTATTAATAAAATATGTATTCTTTGGTTTAGATTGGTTTGGTTTATTTTTTTTTAAGGCATATCAACCTCAATGGATTATTTAATTGCGACAACATTTTTAGGAAAGATTCGTATTAATAAAATATGTATTCTTTCGTTTAGATTGGTTTGGTTTATTTTGTTTTACGGCATATCAACCACAATAGGTTATTTAATGCCGACAACATTTTTAGGATAGATTCGTATGAATATAATATGTATTCTTTCGTTTAGATTGGTTTGGTTTATTTTGTTTTACGGCATCTCAACCTCAATGGGTTATTTAATGCCGACAACATTTTTAGGATAGATTCGTATGAATATAATATGTATTCTTTGGTTTAGATTGGTTTGGTTTATTTTGTTTTAAGGCATATCAACCTCAATGGATTATTTAATTGCGACAACATGTTTAGGATATATTCGTATGAATATAATATGTATTCTTTGGTTTAGATTGGTTTGGTTTATTTTGTTTCAAGGCATATCAACCTCAATGGGTTATTTAATGCCGACAAGATTTTTAGGATATATTCGTATGAATAGAATATGTATTCTTTTGTTTAGATTGGTTTCGTTTATTTTGTTTTAAGGCATATCAACCTCAATGGGTTATTTAATTGCGACAACATTTTTAGGATAGATTCGTATGAATATAATATGTATTCTTTCGTTTAGATTGGTTTGGTTTATTTTGTTTTACGGCATATCAACCACAATAGGTTATTTAATGCCGACAACATTTTTAGGAGAGATTCGTATGAATAGAATATGTATTCTTTGGTTTAGATTGGTTTGGTTTATTTTGTTTCAAGGCATATCAACCTCAATGGGTTATTTAATGCCGACAAGATTTTTAGGATATATTCGTATGAATAGAATATGTATTCTTTGGTTTAGATTGTTTCGTTTATTTTTTTTTAAGGCATATCAACCTCAATGGATTATTCAATTGCGACAACATTTTTAGGATAGATTCGTATGAGTATAATATGTATTCTTTGGTTTAGATTGGTTTCGTTTATTTTTTTTTAAGGCATATCATCCTCAATGGGTTATTTAATGCCGATAACATTTTTAGGATAGATTCTTATGAATAGAGTATGTATTCTTTCGTTTAGATTGGTTTGGTTTATTTTGTTTTACGGCATATCAACCACAATAGGTTATTTAATGCCGACAACATTTTTAGGATAGATTCGTATGAATATAATATGTATTCTTTCGTTTAGATTGGTTTGGTTTATTTTGTTTTACGGCATCTCAACCTCAATGGGTTATTTAATGCCGACAACATTTTTAGGATAGATTCGTATTAATAAAATATGTATTCTTTGGTTTAGATTGGTTTGGTTTATTTCGTTTTACGGCATATCAACCCCAATAGGTTATTTAATGCCGACAACATTTTTAGGATAGATACGTAGGATTAGAATATGTATTATTTGGTTTAGATTGGTTTGGTTTATTTTGTTTTACGGCATATCAACCACAATGGATTATTTAATGCCGACCACATTTTTAGGAGAGATTCTTATGAATAGAATATGTATTCTTTGGTTTAGATTCGTTTGGTTTATTCCGTTTTACGGCATATCAATCACAATGAGCTATTTAATGCCGACATTATTTTTAGGATAGATTCGTATGAATAGAATATGTATTTTTTGGTTTAGATTGGTTTGGTTTATTTTGTTTTACGGCATATCAAACATAATGGGTTATTTAATGCCGACAACATTTTTAGGATAGTTTCGTATTAATAAAATATGTATTCTTTGGTTTAGATTGGTTTGGTTTATTTTTTTTTAAGGCATATCAGCCTCAATGGATTATTTTATTGCGACAACATTTTTAGGATAGATTCGTATGAATATAATATGTATTCTTTGGTTTAGATTGGTTTGGTTTATTTTGTTTTAAGGCATATCAACCTCAATGGGTTATTTAATGCCGACAAGATTTTTAGGATATATTCGTATGAATAGAATATGTATTCTTTGGTTTAGATTGTTTCGTTTATTTTTTTTTTAAGGCATATCAACCTCAATGGATTATTCAATTGCGACAACATTTTTAGGATAGATTCGTATGAATATAATATGTATTTTTTGGTTTAGATTGGTTTCGTTTATTTTTTTTTAAGGCATATCATCCTCAATGGGTTATTTAATGCCGATAACATTTTTAGGATAGATTCTTATGAATAGAGTATGTATTCTTTTGTTTAGATTGGTTTGGTTTATTTTGTTTTACGGCATATCAACCACAATAGGTTATTTAATGCCGACAACATTTTTAGGATAGATTCATATGAATATAATATGTATTCTTTCGTTTAGATTGGTTTGGTTTATTTTGTTTTACGGCATCTCAACCTCAATGGGTTATTTAATACCGACAACATATTTAGGATAGATTCGTATTAATAAAATATGTATTCTTTGGTTTAGATTGGTTTGGTTTATTTCGTTTTACGGCATATCAACCACAATAGGTTATTTAATGCCGACAACATTTTTATAATAGATACGTAGGATTAGAATATGTATTATTTGGTTTAGATTGGTTTGGTTTATTTTGATTTACGGCATATCAACCACAATGGATTATTTAATGCCGACAACATTTTTAGGATAGATTCGAATGAATAGCATATGTATTCTTTGGTTTAAATTGGTTTGGTATATTTTGTCTTACGGCATATCAACCACAATGGATTATTTAATGCCGACCACATTTTTAGGAGAGATTCGTATGAATAGAATATGTATTCTTTGGTTTAGATTCATTTGGTTTATTCCGTTTTACGGCATATCAACCACAATGAGCTATTTAATGCCGACATTATTTTTAGGATAGATTCGTATGAATATAATATGTATTCTTAGGTTTAGGTTGGTTAGTTTTTTTTGTTTTACGGCTTATCAACCACAGTAGATTATTTAATGCCGACAACATATTTAGGATAGAATCGTATGAATAGAGTATGTATTCGTTCGTTTAGATTAGATTGGTTTATTTCGTTTTACGGCATATCAACCACTATTGTTTATTTAATGCTGACAAAATTTTTAGGATAGTTTCTTATGAATAGAATATGTATTCTTTGGTTTAGATTGGTTTGGTTTATTTTTTTTAAGGCATATCAGCCTCAATGGATTATTTAATTGCGACAACATTTTTAGGATAGATTCGTATGAATATAATATGTATTCTTTGGTTTAGATTGGTTTGGTTTATTTTGTTTTAAGGCATATCAACCTCAATGGGTTATTTAATGCCGACAAGATTTTTAGGATATATTCGTATGAATAGAATATGTATTCTTTGGTTTAGATTGTTTCCTTTATTTTTTTTTTAAGGCATATCAACCTCAATGGGTTATTTAATGCCGACAACATTTTTAGGATAGATTCGTATGAATATAATAAGTATTCTTTGGTTTAGATTGGTTTCGTTTATTTTTTTTTAAGGCATATCATCCTCAATGGGTTATTTAATGCCGATAACATTTTTAGGATAGATTCTTATGAATAGAGTATGTATTCTTTCGTTTAGATTGGTTTGGTTTATTTTGTTTTACGGCATATCAACCTCAATGGGTTATTTAATGCCGACAACATTTTTAGGATAGATTCGTATTAATAAAATATGTATTCTTTGGTTTAGATTGGTTTGGTTTATTTCGTTTTACGGCATATCAACCCCAATAGGTTATTTAATGCCGACAACGTTTTTAGGATAGATACGTAGGATTAGAATATGTATTATTTGGTTTAGATTGGTTTGGTTTATTTTGTTTTACGGCATATCAACCACAATGGATTATTTAATGCCGACCACATTTTTAGGAGAGATTCGTATGAATAGAATATGTATTCTTTGGTTTAGATTCATTTGGTTTATTCCGTTTTACGGCATATCAACCACAATGAGCTATTTAATGCCGACATTATTTTTAGGATAGATTCGTATGAATATAATATGTATTCTTAGGTTTAGGTTGGTTAGTTTTTTTTTGTTTTACGGCTTATCAACCACAGTAGATTATTTAATGCCGACAACATATTTAGGATAGAATCGTATGAATAGAGTATGTATTCGTTCGTTTAGATTAGATTGGTTTATTTCGTTTTACGGCATATCAACCACTATTGTTTATTTAATGCCGACAAAATTTTTAGGATAGATTCTTATGAATAGAATATGTATTCTTTGGTTTAGATTGGTTTGGTTTATTTTGTTTTACGGCATATCAAACTCAATGGGTTATTTAACGGCCACAACATTTTTCGGATAGATTCGAATAAATAGATTCGCAGGTAATTTTTTTAAATGTATAGCTGATCATGTTTTTTGGGGGTTTTTTTTTTCGATGTATATATGGTAATATTTTTTTTTTAAATGTATAGCTGGTAATATTTTTTACAATGTATTTCTGGTATTAAAATCTGTTTTTACACTTTCATAATGCTTTGACCCCATTGTGTGGGTCAACTTTATGTCCATAGCTGGGAATCTAACAGCTGCTACCGACCCGGATCACAGTCAGCCTGTGAACTCCATCAATGAAGAGGTAGCTCCACGCTCCTTAAAATCTTCTGATCTTACTTTTGCCCAGGTCGGAATTTTATGCTCACATACACGCTTTAAAAACATTGTCAGTAATAGTAAATAATTCCTGATTAAAATACGTAATAAACTGTTCCAGCTGAGGGTAAAAGGGAAACTTCTCACTCATGAACCTCCAAAGTGAGAATGAAATGTTTTTTTTTTTGCTTGCACAGATCAACTTGGTTTTTACTTAAGAGTATGCAAGTGTCCGTGAGCAGAATGGGCTTTGTGAAAAACAGACAAAAAAAAAAGAAAAAAATCTACATATTTAGTGGCATTTTGAGTAGTTTCAAGTAGTTGTTGTCCTATTGCCAAGCAATGTGCAGAGTGAGTCGTCCTAGAAGAATTGCCTGATTTTATATTGGCTGGAACATGTTGACATACGGGTCTCCATCCCACGTATTCAGCATCAAACTAACATTTATACTTATATACGATAGAAATACCTTGGATAGGCGATCCTTAACAAAATATGGAAACACTGAAATGGTCTTAAAAACAATTCGTAACTTGGCTATCGAAACCTGATGTAATACAAGCTGAAACTGTCCGCAACCATTTAAAGTCTTCCTATCTTGCCACAACAATTTCAAATAAATAAATTTATTAATAAATAAATAAATAAAATATGAATAATAGATAAATAAATATAAAATAAATAAATAAATAAATTTATAAATATATAAATTAATAAAAAATAATTAAATAAATAACAAATAGATAAATTTATAAATAAATAAATAAATAAATAATAAATAAATAAATAAATTTATAAATAAATAAATAAATAAATAAATAAAAGATAAATAAATAAATAAACGAATTTATAAATAAATAAAGGAATAAATACATTTATGAATAAATAAATAAATAATAATAATAATAAATAAATAAATAAAAAATAAATAAATAAATAAATTTATAAATATATAAATATATAATAAATAAAGAAAAAATAAATAAATAAAATATATAAATACATTTATATATAAATAAATAATAATAATAATAAATATTAGGTTGGTTGCAAAAATAATGACGTTATAATGTCGTTTTTTGTCGTTAAAAATACGTTAAAAAACGACATTATTAAATCATCATTTTTGCACCAACCTAGTAAATAAAAAAATAAAAAAATAAATAAATAAATAAATAAAAAATAAATAAATAAATTTATAAATAAATAAATAAGACAAAAACTACGACCGAAAACTACTGGTGCTTTGGAACGTCTGATTTGGATGAAAAATTCTTGGCGTGATCAAGACCGTATTTTGGATGAAATCTATTCGTTCAGTACTCTCGATATTGGGACGTGGTTTGGGCCGAGGATTTTTCAGCACTATTTAATAGTTACATGTACCTGTTTATGCGTGTGTCCGTGTTTGTGTATCTGTACAAAATGAATATAATAGAGTTTAATTTTAATTAAGCATGAGAAGCGGAAGATAAAAACCAATTAGAAAAATATTTTTTTCCCGTATTAATTTTAATTAAATATAATTAACATGCTGTGAAACGATTAATTATACGGAAGTCTATCAAAGAGAATTAAGGCTTAATGCATTGGATTTACACATGCCTGTATAGGAGCGGATACTGAAATGATGTTGTCGGCAACTAATCTTCCATATCGAGTTCAAAAACAATCAGAATTTCTGTTGAAATTCCGTTTTGATCAGGCCGAATCATATTCTCAACCACAACTTTGATCCAAATGAAGCCACATTTATTAAAATAGAAAATAAGTTACTTAAACGATACAATTCTTGAGAGTGCTACTATCGAATCTTGTCAAAATATAAATCTGCAACCCGGTTTTCTTCAATTATCACCGCACCTCAAAGAATTAAGTTTATCCCAACCCAACATACACGGCTATAAAAATGTTAAAATAATAAAAGAAAACGGTCAAATCCATAACCTCATGTTATATAAAATATTTGACACATAAATTAATCCTAAATACTAATTAATCCTAAAATAAAATAATTAAAATATTAATTTCCATTTTTTAATGGAAATTAATATTTTAATTATTTAATTTAGATTCACGGAACTCTTTTACTCGCTTAGTTATGTGCCATGCCTGAATACACGCTTAGGCAATCATGTATATTTCAATACATGACTGACGAGGCTGACTTTTTCTCGCAGTAAGTTGCCATTTCTTTCTTAGACTAGTTGCCATCCAAGTCTATAGAACCTAGTGTATCCTGCTATTTACCGATCCCCGAGGGTGGGGAGAAGATGAGGATTCATACCTTTCTCAAGGGTCAGTCAATTATGTAACATGCATGATACACGCTTAGGCGATCATGTGTCTTTCGATACATGACTGTCAATGCAGATCTTTTCCCGCCGAAGGCTGCCATTTCTTTCTGCCGTAGGCCAGTTGTCATCGAGGCTATAGAACCCAATCTGTCCTGCTATTAATCCATAGCTGTAGTGAGAAGAAGAGGATTCATACATTTCCCAAGGGTCTTAGCACGTAAGTAAATGCAATGGATTTGACAGGAAAGTCAGTCAGTCAGTTATGTGCCATGCGTGATACACGCTTAGGCGATCATGTATCTTTCGATACATGACAGACGAAGCAGATTTTTCTCCAGTAGAAGTTTACCATTTCTTTCCGCGGTACACCACTTTCTATCAGAGGCTATAGAACCCGATCCGTCCATCTATTTACCCATAGCTGGTGGGGAGAGAGAAGAAGAGAATTCATACCTTTTCTAAGATTATTAGTACGTAATTGTATGTAATGGATCTGACTGGAATTCGAACTCAGCACACCGATTTCTCAATCCGAGCCGCTATCAATTACTCCACCGTTCGTTTATTAGACATTAAATTATGTCACTTGTGATCCTCCATAACTTATCTAAACTTTTTAGATAACCTGATGAATATTTATGAGCGTTTCTAAAATTTAAAAATTTTGAAAAAATAACATTTTTCCTTTTGTCTATAAAATAAAATCTTTGCATTTGGCTTCATAAAATCCATCAGAGGACGAAACGCATCGGTTAAGTCTTCCTTCTATCTTTATTCATACGGTCCTTTCAAAGGATAGAATATCTGTCTGAAATTTTAAAGTTGCATTAACCTCCGAACCACTCGATGAATGTTATGATCCTTGTTTTTAATAACTTCAAGTTGTATAAGGTTTTTTTTTTTTAATCTGCAAGTACTTTCGACAGTACACTCAGTCATCCTCAGTCATGGAAGTTATTTTGTTTATAGTAAATCCAAGTAGTAGCGGAGACGAAAGATTAAATGCGAATCGAAATATGTTCTTTTTTTTTTAGAAATGTGTTATTGTTAACGGGTAAAAACTTTTGTGGCGTGCAGTCGCAACGCTAAGGTTGAAATTTTTTTTTGAAAATTTAAGAGAGTACGTTTTTTGTTCAAATATGGTAATTTAAGAATTTTTTTGTTGTAGGAGTTTTACATTCAATGTGACACGATTAAATTCTTCAATAGAGTGATGTCTCAGATGTTATCACGAAAATTTGCACGTCGGATCAGTTCTTTTAAATCAAATATATGGTGCAGTTCAATTTATATTACAATGAATCATTCATACAAAAAGTAGATTAGTAAAGTTAATGATATAAAATGACGAAAACACTTCGCAAACAAAAAGTTAAAGTTGCATTAACCTACGAACCACTCGATGAATGTTATGATCCTTGTTTTTATAACTACAAGTTGTATAAGGTCTTTTTTTTAATCTGCTAGTACTTTCAACTGTACATACAGTCATCCCCCGGCATGGAAATTATTTTGTTTTTAGTAAATCCAGGTAGTAGCGGAGACGAAAGATTAATTGCGAATCGAAATATTTTTTTTAGAAAGGTGTTATTGTTAACGGATGAAAAAAATCTTTTGGAGCGTGCAGTCGCAACGCTAAGGTTGAATTTTAATGTGGCATATATATATACACTGGTGGAAATAAATATTCGTACACTTGAAAAATTGTATTTTTATAAATGTAAAAGCCTTAAATAAAACAAATCTCGGCACATTTTATGTATAAAGACACATACTATTAAAAAAATAATAATAAACTTAATTAATTCTTATTCTAACAGAAATTAATGCATTTATAAATTCTAATTGGTGAAAAAAGTATTTGTAAAAATCAATTATTAGAATAAAATAATCAATTTATTATGAAAAAAGTGTATTCTAGAATGTTCCAGTAATGTTATCAGTAATTATAGTTAACGCTATTAGCCATTATCAGAGCATTCTGCAATTTCTAGTCTTACGAGAAGGTTCTAATAATGCCTAAAGGTAAAAGATTGACTATTTCACAAAAACAACACATTTTGTCTCTTTGGAAAGATGGGAACAGTTACAGAACGATTTCTAACAACCTGAATATTCCTTTTACTACAATTGCTTCGTTCATTGCAAGGTTTAAAACTCGTAACAGCGTCGAAAACCAACGACGAACAGGTGCTTCGAGGAAGATTTCTCTAAGATCAGCAAGGATATTAGGAAGCCAGATCCAACAAAATCCAGAGGTTACCTGAGAAGAGCTGCAGGAACATATGTGTGCATTAGGGATTAAAGTAACCAAGTGTACAATAAGTAATGAACTAGACACAAACAGTCTGAAATCACGCATCCCGAGGAAGACTCCACTCCTCTTGAAACGACACAGAGATGCTAGGCTAAAATTCGTTAGAGAGCATTAAGGATAAAGAATATTCGTTTTGGGAAAAAATACTATGGACAGATGAAACTAAAATAGAGTTGTTTGGTCATAATTATCGAAATCATGTGTGGAGGAAGGACGGTGAAGCATACTTACCAAAGAACACTTTGCCAACTGTAAAGTTTGGTGGTGGCAGCATCATGGTCTGGGACTGTTTTTTTTTTGCAAAGTGTGTTGGCAGAATATCAATAATAGATGGCAAGATGAATGCCGAAAGATACCAGAAAATCCTGCAAGACAATTTAATGCGTTCTGTTGAGAGACTTCGGCTGCCTCCTGATTGGGTTTTCCAACTGGATAATGATCCTAAGCATACCGCTAGATCTACAAGGAAATAGTTAGCTGCAAGTAACGTTGATCTCTTGAAATGGCTAAGTCCGTCCCCAGACTTGAACCCAATCGAGAATTTATGGCGATATTTGAAAATTCAAATTGGGAAAAGAACACCAACAAATATCAAGAATTTGAAGACAATATGCCAAGAAGAATGGGACACAATACCACTCAATGTGTGCAAATAATTATTTGAGACGTACAGTAATAGACTGGTAGCTGTTGAACTCAATAAAGGATATTCCCCAAAGTATTAAATTAAGTTAATATGCTTTTTTTTGTTTTGTACGAATACTTTTTTCATCAGTTAAAATGAAAAAAATGCATTAATTTCTGTCAGAATAAGAATTAATTAAGTTTATTACTATTTTTAATAAAAAGTATATTTACACATAAAATGTATCAAAATTTGTTTTAGGCAAGGCTTTTACATTTATAAAAATACAATTTTTCATGTGTACGAACATTTATTACCCCCCCACTGTATATATGTATGTATGTGTGTTTGTGTATGTGTATATATGGTTGTGTGTGAGAATTAATTTTAATAATCTAATGCAAACGTCTATTATTGTCATTAAAGTAACATTTAGTGAGTAATTGTATACGCCGACATATAGTGTAATATATATATATGTGTGTGTGTCTATGTGTGTCTGTATCTATGTGCGTAGTTTTACTTGTAGCTCCTATCTGTCTATATTTCTGAGATGAGGCATTATGTACACTATTTACATTTTTCGAACTATTGTTCTCATATTTGTCGCCATATTTATTACAACGTTTCGGCCCTTCAGTATCTGTCTATATTTCTGAGATGAGGCATTATGTACACTATTTACATTTTTCGAACTATTGTCCTCATATTTGTCGCCATATTTATTACAACGTTTCGGTCGTTGTACGCTCCGGCCTTCTTCAGCTGGTTGAAATATCGAACTGAAACATTTGTTTCGCTCACTGGAGTAGACTGTTTTATATGGCAATAAAGATGAGGACAACAGTCCAAACAATGTAAATCATGTAATAATTACAATTTCTCATCTCAGGAATATAGACAGATCCTAAAGAAGGCCGGAGCGAACAACGGCCGAAACGTCCTGAATATGGTAATAAAGGTGAGGACACCATCCCTATCGATGTAAATCATGCAAATTATTAAAATACCTCATTAAATTATTAAAATACCTCATCTCAGAAATATAGACACATTCTGAAGAAGGCCGGAGCATACAACGGCCGAAAGGTTGTGAATATGCCAATAAAGATGAGGACAACGGTCTGAAAAATGTAAATAATATAAACAATTACAAGAACTTATCTCAGAAATATAAGCAAATCCTGAAGAAGGCCGGAGCGTACTACGGTCGAAACAGATGTGAATACGACAGTAAAGATGAGAATAACAATCCAAACAATGTCAATAGTCTAAATAGTTACAATACATCATCTGAGTAATATAGACAAATCCTGAAGGAGATCGGAGCTTACAACGGGTGAAACGTCGAGAATAGTATAATAAAAATGAGGACAACAGTCCTAAAAGTGTAAATAATGTAGATAATTACAATACCTCATCTGAGTAATATAGACAAATATTAAGAGTTTTCCACTAATGAAAGCTGTAAATTTGTGGGTAGCAAAGCCGCTCAGAAAGTGTAATTAGCGAACACATCGTTGTCACTTTCGAAAAGCTCGTTGTTTGGTGATTCCTAATCGCAGGTACAACGATACTACGCCGTTGACCAATGCTGGTGTCAGGCGCCTTCGAATATCACTCGCACTAATAGTACTTGCTCTATAATACACGCTCGAATAGTAATCCGTCGTATAGTGATCTGAATAGGAAAATAGTATAGTGATTAGAGTAGAGAATAGCGGTCAGTATATATGTATGTATGTATATATCTTCGTGAAAATATATATATTGATCACTAATATTATATATATATATATATATATATATATATATATATATATATATATATATATATATATATATATATATATATATCCTCGTGGAAATATATACTGACCACTAATATATATATATATATATATATATATATGTATATATATATGCATATTATTATAAATATATATATATATATATATATGTGCATATATATATATATATATATATATGTGTGTGTGTGTCTGTATTGAATAAATTTAAAAGGTTTCTGATCAAAATAATCAGATATAACTTTTGTAATTTATTATATATACATATATATATATATATATATATATATATATATATATATATATATATATATATATATATATATATATATATATATATATGCCTGTGTGTATTTATTTCTCTTGATTAAGCAATAGTGGAAACATTCGTATTTCAAAGAAAATCATTTTTTTTTCCATTGGCCTGTCAGTGATGTGCATTCAACCCAGTGGTTTATCAATAACGTTCCTTTGGGATACAAAGCTTCCGTTTACTGCGTTTTATTTCTCGAGATTAATTAACCGTGTTGACAATTTCATAGATTCTATTTGAATATCCACCTCATTTTGTTTAAAACAGACTGGCAAGCAAAAAAAAAAAAAAAAAAGAAATCAAAGAACTACTTTATATTAATATCGGCATTAAACAGCTTAATTTAATTACTTTGGAAAACTACTGTAAACTGAATGTAAACAAAAAGGAATAAAATAGCAATTTCAATAGACTTTCGACCAACAACTCTAGTATATTCACTGAACATCAACATTAAAAGACCTATCAATAGTATTCCATCATTCGCTCTAAAAACCCTTAAATGCTTCGGAGACCTTCATTTAGCACAGGACATTAAAGTTTGGTGACGACTGGTAATAGGCATTTACAAACTATCTGAAAATGAAAAATCCACATGGAAATGCCGCTTCTTTTACGATCACCGTAATTCAACAATGTTGAGCGTTGTCAATAGCTAGATGGGTGACCGATTAAGAATATCAGCTGCTGTAAACTTGGATGTGCAGGTGGTGTAATAAATAAAAGCTGGAAATTGGGAATCAAGTAACCCGGATCCACAGCAGGGTTCGTTATATGTATTTACTCACAGATGTATTTGGGAAATATATTTATCCACCCCTGTCCCTCTACTATGGGTTAAATAGTAGGACTTGTATAAGCAAATCATTATTAGCTCCCCACCCAACATTCTTACAATCTAAAAATATTTTCTGGCTTTAAATAACATATAAAAGGTTGATAACCTTGGTAGTTTATGTTTGAATCCTGATTACTGTAATCATTTAGAGACACGCATCTATCGTCAGCACCAAACAGATTACTAATTTTTAAACGACTTTTCCAGATTTATTTTAACTTTAAGATATTGTTTAAATCTTCCTCCCAAAAATAAAGGCTGTAAGCAACTTCGTGTGACAGTTTCTCAGCATGCAATCGA
Organism: Acanthosepion lycidas; assembly: GCA_963932145.1. Taxonomy (NCBI): domain Eukaryota; kingdom Metazoa; phylum Mollusca; class Cephalopoda; order Sepiida; family Sepiidae; genus Acanthosepion; species Acanthosepion lycidas. Next base: position 8,048,622 of record OZ010609.1, on the reverse strand, counting down.
TGTAAACCAAACCAAATATAATAATAAGATCCATAGACATTCGACCAACAAAACTAGTATATTCATTGAACAACAAAATTAAAAGAACTATCAGTAACATTCCATCATTCGATCTAAAAACCTTCAAATGCTTGGGAGACCTTCAGTCAGCAGAGGACATTTCAGTTTGGAGAGGACTGATAATAGTTATTTACAAATTATCTGAAAATGAAAATTCCACTTGGAAACGTTGCTCCTCGTACGATCACCGAAATTTAACAATGTTGAGCGTTGTCAGTACCTCGACGGGTCACAGCTTAAGAATACCAGTTGCTGTAAGCTTGGATGTGCGGGTGGTGTAATAAATAAAAGCTCGATATTGGGAATGAGGTAAACGAGATCCACAATCGGGTTCGTTATATTGACTTACGCGCAAATACACTTGGGAAATATATTTATATACCTCTTTCCCCAGTATCTGCCTAGATATCTGAGATGAGGTATTATGTACACTATTTACATTATTCGGACTATTGTCCTCATCTTTATCGCCATATTTATTATTACAACGTTTCGGCCGTTGTACGCTTCGGCCTTCTTTCCGTAGTTGGAATGTCGTACTGAACCCTTCATTTCGATCACTGGGGTAGACTGTTCTAGTTCTACATGCCATGTGTCATGTTTGCCACTGTGCCATGATAAAGGCGCTAGTTAGATCCCGTGACACGACCCAAAGAGTGTGAGTTCAATACCTGGTTAAGGCAGTATGTTTAATAGAAGATTATCTTTGTTTTGGCTTTATTTAAATTTTTATCTTCGAATCTTCTTACTCGGTCAAGGGCCATCTAGCACAGTGGACTGTACAGGGTTCCGTAGCTATGTATGAAGCATATGGCGCATTGGATAGAGGCCTTCCTACATTGAAATCAACGTCCAGAAAGGTCTGTTCTCACAAAGAATCAACAACGACAATATCGGAGAACATCAGCTGGGTCTTATTTTGGAGAATTAAGGAATACATCAAAGGCTTTCAATCTCGATACGGGACAGAACAAGGTAAATAAGGACCCTACGACCACACCCTGTCTTATGACTGATGATGATTAGGAAGAGGCGGGTTGGTTTATTTTTATTGTTTCTGTGAAAATATATATTGTTCGGTGTCTTCTGAGTACTTTCGAATTTCATAAGGCATTATCAAGGTGTTTTTGTGCTGATAGGGTACGGTGACATCTTTATTCAGTTCTATAGGGTACGGTGACATCTTTATTCAGTTCTATAGGGTACAGCGATTTCATTATTTAGTTTGATACGGTACGGTGATTTCTTCATTCAGCTTCTTAGAGTACGATGACTTTTTACTCAGTTTGTTAAGTTACGCTGACTTCTTTATTTAGTTTGATAGGGTACGCTGACTTCTTTATTCAGTTTGATAGGGTACGCTGACTTCTTTATTTAGTTTGATAGGGTAAGGCGATTTCTTTATCCAGTCTGATAGGGGACAGTGACTTCTTTATTCAGTTTCGAATGCCACGTCTCGCACATAGGTAGATGTCATTTTCTTTGCTGTTCTTTTTTTTTAAAGTATCCTCTCTTCATTTTAAGCTAGATATGATGTTTGACTTTTTTTTCTTTTATTGCACCTTTCCGCATCAGAGAGTGACATCTTATCGTTTTTATTGATAGGTTTCTTCTCCACATAGACTCAGAAATCGGCCAAAGCAAATCATATTAAAAGGACTTAAGCAAACAAGTTTTGACGGTCTTCCAGCAAACCAATATCTATTTAAAAACAAAAAGTTCTACCTATATAAACACAATATAAAAAGGAAAACCTTTCAACAATAATTTAACACCCTGAAAAGACTCACACAAACGACAGTGTTATTGAGTAAGAGGCACATTTTATTGGGATATAGGGTCGGGATAGGTTAACCCTAAACTTGAATAAATTAAGATTGTATAGCATCCTCTTGGACTTCGGTTGTTCGAGTCTAAATTAGGGTTCACCAATAGAATAGGAATGAAATGATGGTGGTTCGGATTAATAAAAATATTCATTGCTACTATATATATATATATATATATATATATATATATATATATATATATATATATATACCCACCTACACACCACACACACACACACACACACATATATATATATATATATATATATATATATATATATATATATATACACAAACTGCGGTGCATAATTATAACGTCATCTGAATTTTATCTTTAAACTTTACCACTTGAGCTATTTTTTAAAAATATTTTGTATATTACTGTATAGTAAACAGAAAGTAATATATATATATATATATATATATATATATATATATATATATATATAGAGAGAGAGAGAGAGAGAGAGAGAGAGAAAGAGAGAGAATGAAAATCTTGGTAATACGTATGGATAACCCCATGGAGGATGAAATCCAGAGAGTTCAATGTTAAATCAGAGTGATTACTTCAATGGTAACTGACAACTTTAAGGGTCCATTGGTTATAATTTATTTCCCAAGGAATTACTTTTTCCCTGGCCACAGTTCCAAGGGTGACAAAATTAATTTGAATTTATATATATATATATATATATATATATATTTATACACTTTTGAGGGGTAGTATTAAGTTGATGTAAGGGGATATAGAGAGTGGGAGGGGAGATAGTGACAGATAGAGACGAAATTAGAGAGGGAAGAGAGAGATAGGAATGATTTTAATTTTATTTTTAGTACAATACTTAATAGTAAGGAAAGGAGTATTTCATTGTTTCACCCTTGGAAGTGTCGTCTGATATTTAAAAAGTCCATAATATAACCAAAAACGTTTGCGATTTCTCTCTTCACTTCGATCTCAGTTTTAACGGTTTTTTTTCCCGAATCTCCTCACTTCACACATCAGATAGTTTTGTCAAATATTTTATATTCAAAGTTGCTAGAAGCATTCAGCATAGAAACAAAGAAGCAAACGCCAGAAAAAAAAATTATTACATAATACGGTTCATAACGAAAAATTTTATTGTCAAAATCTTTGTTATTATTGATAGAAACGAGCAAATAATTTTTAATTATTAAAGTATATTTTTTAGGTTCTTTTTAGAACATTCGAAATTTTGTTTAAAATACAAGGACCTTAAAAAAGAATCTCAAAATATGGTGCAAAGTACTGTTGCAATTCCAGTTGTAGTTGGAGCCCTCGGATATACTGGAAAAGATTGCAATTGACTCAATGAAGGAATTTCTGGTAGCCCATGCCTAAAAGAAATGCAATAAATTGTACTCACAAGTACAGCTTTTAGCTTATTAGGAAGTGCGCTATGTAAAATATGCAAAAACTGCTCAATGGAAAAATGGCATGATGCCATTTCTGAGCATAGATCTCTGGTTGGCACCCAGAAAGAAATAAGGATACACCAGAAATCAAAGGAGATCAGACAATAATATCTGTATCTATAAATAGCATTCTGTTAGTGTGTCTGTAAACTTGTTACCTCATCCTGAGCAAACCGTTCGTCCGATTGCCATGAAAATTCATACACAGATCTGAAATTTACGGCATTCGTAATTGCCGTCTTCGGATTTTTCGATTGTTCCTCCGATTTAGGAAAAAAATCGATAAAACTGATAGGGGGTCGAATATAGATTCGAAAAAAATATCATCAGTTTACCAGTGATAGTTTTCACAAATTACAAGTGATATCCACCAAACTGAAGTTGAGCAATGTCCTTACTTATAGTTTTGATGTGTTATTTGTGATCACTTTGGGACATCCGATTCAAATCCAGTGTAGCTGATTTTGGGCTCTGTTTTCGCAAACTGCAAGGAATTTTCACGAAAATCATGTTGAGCATTAGTTTTATCAACAATTATTAGTTGCTGACCTTTTTCTTCAATATCGGTAACAATTATCGGAAAAAAATCGATAACATCATGCCACTTTTAACTTCTAATTCAAATCCAGTGAAGCGGAGTTTTGGTTATATTTTCGCAAATGGCGAAGAATTTCCACCAAAATTACGTTGAGCATTGTTTTTATCAACAGTTATGAGGTGCTGACATTCATTTTCAATATCGATAACCATTGCTGGAAAAAATCAATGCAATCAATCACTTTGGGACATTCGATTCAAATCCAGTCTAGCTGAGTTTTGGCTATATTTTTTGCAAATGGCGAAGAATTTTCAGCAAAATTCCTGTTGAGCATAGTATTTACCAACAGTATTGAAGTGCTGAATTTCGTTTTCAATATAGGATTCAATTATCGGATAAAAATCGATGAAATCACACGCCTTTTGACTTCCCATTCGAATCGACTTTACCTGAATTTGGCGATGTTTTTCGCAACTTGCTTGGGATTTGATTAACTTTATCGGCTGTAGGACGATGGTCTCACTTCTGCTCCTGTTACGCCGCCATCCGGTTGATACGATAGGCTCTTTCAATTGATCAGTTCTCCTACCGCAAGTTGTTTCTTACGTTTTTGTTTTCCGTTTGTCTCTTTAACTAAATTTCCCCAACTACCATAAACAATTTATTCAGCTGTTTTACTTAAATACCTGACTTCCCGATTATGGCTCACGCTTTGCGATACTAAGTTAGACTTTGTACTCCTGGAATTGAGCAACCTTAACCAACCACCACTAGCATCAGTTTTTCTCATGCCTCCAAAAAGGAGGGTACGTCTTAGGCTTCGATCTGCAAGAGCGTCCGCTATGAGGGCAATAAGGGTTCGCGAGTCCCAGGAGCAAACTACAATGCGACTATCACAGGTCGCACAACGCAGCGCCCTTGCGCAGGCCTCGCAGTGACAAGAGAAGCATGCCACCTGCTTAGCTGAGAAGGCTGCCTACAGGGCTTTGTTGCGATCAAGGCTCAAGAATGCACAACGGTCGAGAATGTACGCACAGGCTGCAGCAACTGCCTTTGCATCTCGGGCTTCCGAGACTCATCATCAAAGGTTTCTTCGTAACGTAAGAAACGCTGCTGCCACTGCGAAATCAAGAGCAATTGAGACACTTGACTGCAGGCGCGTCCGTCAACCCAGGGACGCTGTTGCAACAACGACCGCTAGGGCTGCTGAGACACCGTTCCGTAGATCAGTTCGAAATGCTAGAAATACTAATACCACTGCCAGTTCGAGGGCAGCTGAAACATTTGACTGCAGGCACGCCCGTCATTCCAGGAACGCTGCTGTAACAGCTAGGTTGAGGGAGCCCGAAACACTTCTGCAACGGGCACCCACCAATGCCCGAAACACTGCAGCGATTTCTGCTGCCAGAAACTCCGAGGGCCCGGAGACAAGGTAACAACTCCTTTCAAATGATCTCATTTGGGTGTCAGCTGGTTCAAGAAGAGGGTTGGATGCCAACTTTCAAAGTACAGGGGCAGGTATGCCACCGCATTGGGTCTCTGTTGTCTCAGGAGACTTCTACGCTTAAATTCTTTAACTGTACTTTATTGCAGACTACAACCTAGAGGCTGAAACCCGGATTGGTATTTTGCCGCCGTCAGGAAGAGTTCCTCGTAGGGACGTCATACTACTACTCCAGGCCATGCTTCACGAGGTTAACAGATACATTCGCAGTTTTAAATATGCTTTAGAAAATGCTCCCTTTCCTTCCATCAGCCTTGTAATTTACGCCGACAAACGGCCTCATGATGAACACGACTACAGTGCTCCTACGTGCAACGAAGTGGCCGCTATTATACATGGGGAGCAAGACCGCACTCGCGATATTGTCCTCAAATCAAGAGCCGGCGCTCTTCGCTGGATTTCAGAGACGCATCGATCATATGACGCATTGCAGTACCTTTTACTTTTCCCTTATGGTGACGATGGCTACCACTTCGGCATTCCCCTTCATACTCCGGGTGGCCAACCTACAACGTCTTCCAAAGCTTTATCGTGCAAGGCCTTCTACGCATACCGTTTCATGGTTAGGGATGGAGATGTCAACCTGCTTCATAGATGCAGCGAGCTTTTCCACCAGTTTGCAGTTGACATGACCGCTAAGATGGAATCGGAGAGGCTTTGTTTTATACAGAATCATCAGAAACAGATGCGCTCAGACTCCTACGTAAACTTACGAGACAACCTTCGAAATGAAGTCAAGCCCTGCGACCTAGGGAAGCTGTGCATTCTGCCCTATACCTACACAGGGGGCCGCGTTACATGCATGAACGCACGCAAGACACTATGACATACGTTAGGCCTTATGGGTGGCCAGACTTATTTATAACGTTTACCTGCAACCCAAGCTGGCTTAAGATAACGCGTGAACACCTACCCGGACAGGATTACACCCACAGACATGACATTACCGCCCGCGTATTCCGCTTAAAACTCGGAAAACTCATGCACTTAATAGTGAAGGGGTGGGTCCTACAGTGAAAACGCAACCACTATTTTACATTGCCAGAAATAAAAATCTTGACCGATTATGAACGGGTGGCAGTCTCCGAGTAAGCATGAAGCAGCAACACAGCAGCTCCCCCTATTGCAACCGGTTGCCCTTGATCTCATTGATTTTGCTACCAGTGAGATTTTCGGCCTTATCAATGACCTCAACAACTTCGGATACGTGAGTAAGTCCAATAATTCAAACGCCAAAGCAATTTAACCACATAAAACCCCGAGCAACGCCGGGTTTTACTGCTAGTCATTAATAATAGTTTAGAAGACTTGGAAAGGCGTGATCTTAGTTGCTCATAAGCCTGAAATAAAACAAGTCAAAAACAGATTGAACCGCATTATTTTACGGAAAACAAGAATAGTATACACAAAGGCAAGGAAGAAATCAATAGGCATATCAGTCAGACACAAAAATATTGAAATGGGGGAACTCCTAAAATTACAACCAACAAAGGAGGACCTGAAAACTATAAAACTCTACAATGCAACATTCAAATTAATTCTAGATGAAGTGAACCCACATATAAGTTTCATCAAAGCAATAGATGCAACAGCTATAGTAGCAACTGAAGACTTAAATATCAAAGTAAAAAAAAAGCAGTCTCATCTTGGAAAAGAAAATATTGAAAGAATTTAAAGAACTTGGAAGTGAATTATAAGTATTCGATGAATTTGCAAGACGAACAACAAATGTAAGGACTAGAAAATGAAGAAAATCAAAAGAAAATAAAAAAATAAATTAGGTATGAAAATGAAGTCCTATCGGCTAAAGATACAAATAAAGCAAACACTAGAACTGAAGGCTCAAAGAATCAGGCGCTATGAAAAAAAGATCAAAGATTCTACTGACAGAAAAAGATACTTGAAACCAAAACGAAGAAATTTTACAAAGAAATAGGTAGACAAAAAATTGAAGAGACGCTCCACACCTCGAACAACGGAAGAGGTTATACAGTTCTGGGGGAAAAAATATCGGCCTGCCTTAAAGTACATAACAAAGAAGCAGAATGGATTACGCAAAAGGTAGAATGGATGAAGAATAATCCAGAACAAACATGGGCGGGAATTACAGAAGAGTATGTTGAATGTGCACTGAAATAAAGCCGACAAGTGGAAATCTCCAAGAATAGATAAAATTCCTAACTTTTAGATCTATTATCTAAATACAGAGCATAAAAAATAACCAAAGAACATTAAGAAATGGTCAATGATTCTACTAAAATTTCAGTATAAGCAACCAAAAATAATTACCTTCCTTCCACCCAAAAATAATTACCATCATTCTATCCAAGAATAATTATCTCCCTTCTACCCAAAAATAATTACTTTTCTTCTACTCCAAAATAATTACACCTTCTACCCAAAAATAATTACCCGATTCTACCAAAAAAAAAGAGAGAGAGAGGGCGGATATATATATATATATATATATATATATATATATATATATATATATAAGGTTGGTGCAAAAATAATGACGGTTTTTGAGCTATTTTTAACGTAAAAACCGTCATTATTTTTGCACCAAACTAATATATATATATATATATATATATATATATATATATATATATATATATAGAGAGAGAGAGAGAGAGAGAAATAGATAGATAGATAGATAGATAGATAGATAAGGAACGGACTTAGAAGGTTATGTTGGGAGGGAATCATAAACTATAACAAATCGATACAGATAAACTAATACATTGAGTGATCCTTATATAAGGGATAGATTCTTACATGTACATTTGCATATATATATATATATATATATATATATATATATAGAGAGAGAGAGAGAGAGAGAGAGCGAGAGAGAGAGAGGGCAAGAGATAGAAAGAGACAGTGAGATTAACACCGATAAATAGCTATATACATAATCTGAGGAAATAGATCGATACGAAGGTATATAATTCAATGTGTAGGTAGAATATAGACAGAATAATATATATAGATAAGTAGATGGGTAGAAAATTAATACACATATGCACACACATTTATATATATATATATATTGAGAGAATATATATATATATATATATATATATATATATATATATATATTGAGAGAACATGATTGAGATAGGACGATATATAAAAAGAAGATAAGAAAGTTGGCTTCCTGTTCTTTTTACTAAATTTTTTGTGAAATACATTTCATCACCTGTAGTTCATTAGGTAAATTGAAAGTGTTGCTCTATCCGAGGTGAAATCATCACAAGATAGAATTGAAACGGAAATATCAGATAAAAAGAAACGTTTTGCTGATAAAACACATTTATATATATATATATATATATATATATATATATATATATATATATATATAACAGTGTGTGTGTGCGTGTGAGTTTTTATTGGATATCTGCTTATATTATTACACGTTTGCTTAAAGAGGGTATGCACTCACTAAACACTTAATTAAATCCACGTGAACGAATATTTCTTTATGGAAATTCTTAATCAGTAAATGACGTGGCGACAATTTCATTGATACAGGCATTTTAACAAGTTTATAGTGATCTGTTGCAATTCGTTTCATTTTTTTCTTTTTAATCAATATTCCCCTCCCATACAAGTCAGTACACGAACTCGTACGAAAGGGGTTACAGGGTGTGGACGTATTAGGAATAGAAGTAGTAATAAGGAGACATGGAAAAGAGCAATCGGGAAGACTGTAGATTGCGATTGACATTGCATTTAAATTAATGTCGTTTAAAGTTGGTTGGAAAGCGTTGGAACGGAAGAGTGTTCCACAAGCGAGTAGTGAGGATAAGAAACTGATAAAATAGAATTTACGGTAACATCTCGCAAGCTCAACTATAAATTGATGCGTTCTCGCCACCAGTCCAGTATTACGCTTAAATTCATCCAATCAAGTTACCATAGTGTAGAGCTCATCCGAAGAATTACTATGAAAGAATCTATAAAAGAAAAGACACAGAGAGAGGACAAGTGACTGAAGCCGAGCTTTCACACCAGGACCAATAATATTGCTGATTATTCTTTGGATCTTATCAAGGAGGTCCAGGTAAATCGCAGGAATGCCAGGCCATATATGTTAAAAAACTTCCTAGAATTTTTTAATAGGTAACAACCCAAGAAGGGCAGTACAGCTACTAGCACGCAACGGGTTATAGGTTGTGGAAAAATTAGGAATAGAAATTTTAATAATGAGAAGGACAGGAGATAGCGATTGACATTGCATTTAAATTTTTGCAGATTAAATTTGGTTGGAAAATAGGAAGCTGGAAAAGATTTCCACAAGGGAGAAGTGCGGGATAAGAAACTGTTAGCATAGAATTTACGGCTACATCTAGCTAGCTCAACTGTAAATTGATGCGTTCTCGCCGCCAGTCTAATATTGCGCTTAAATTCATCTAATCCAGGTACCATTGTGTAGAGCTCACCCGTAGAATTTCCATGAAATTATTTATTAAAAAAAAGGTAGAGTGGCAACCTTACAACGGTGGGCAAGTGACTGAAGCCAAGCCACTAGATCAAGACCAATAATATTTCCTGATTCTTCTTTGGATCTTATCAAAGATCTCCAGGAAAATAACAGGGGAATAGAAGCGTATATGTCAGCAATATTCTAAGCCTGGGTGAATGGTAAATGCAAGAGAGACAGACGGCAGGGAGACATGTCGAAACCATGTCAAGATGGCGGTTTTTCTGGTCAAAATAAATCGCACAGAACGTGTAGACAAAATTGGTGGTACCGGAAGATGAGGTCTTGCTGAGACTGCCAGAACTTCTAGGACAGTTTTGGAAAAGTCTAAAACTTTCACACGTGGTTGGTTGACTATTTCAATGCTTGCAACAAACATGAAAAAAATACTGATTCCAATGAAAAGAGTAAGTTTGAAACGAAATGTTTAATGTGAAGTAAAACAGTAAATTATATTTGCATATACATTATTAGATAAGATTTTTACTGGATTGATTAATTCGTTTTTTTACGAATTATCTGACTGAAGCCGAGGTACTAGATCACGACTAATAATATTGCTGATTCTTCTTTGGACCTTATCAAGGAGCTACAGAAAAATAACAGATGCACCGGACCATATATGACAGCAATATTCTAACCATGGACGAGTGGTAGACTGGCAGATGCACTAGTATGTGTAATATATTCTAAGTGTCTTTGATCGTAGTAAGGACACTAATTTGTAAATGTTACTGATCGACTAGTATTTTCATGCCCAATCACCATTACAGTTTACAACCAACCAAGAAAATTGCCGTGTTTGATGGCATATAAGACACACGGGTGTATATGGTGCACCCCAATTTCAGCAGGGAAAACCCAGAAAAAATTACCAACTACTACCATTAGTAAACTTATTTGTAAATCGTACAGCCTAGGCTATATTTATGAGGTATTATTAGGTTGGTGCAAAAATAATGTCGTTTTCTCACATATGTTACTATGTGAGAAAACGGCATTATGTTTGCACCAACTTAATATTTTGGTTAAACAAGCCATGATTACAATTAAGCGAAAAATAACAGGAAAAAAAAAACACAAGCCTACAAAACTTTATTATATCCAAAGTTAAGAATACAAAATAAAAATCAAGCAATTATTACAATTGATCAAAACAGTACAGTTACCATTTTCAAGTCGTCTTCCTTATCAAAACTCTGATACTCATTTTCAATACTTCTATCATCGTCGTTAAATAATGCGTCATCTTCTGTTCCATTGAGAGCATTGCTAATGCCACACTTTTTAAAAGATTTCACAAGAAATTCTGGCCTAATATTATCCCAAGTTTGCTTCACCCATTCGCAGACTTGTGCAATGATGGGTCTTTTTATTCTTTCTGTAAGTGTAAGTTTAGCGGCATATCAACACTTGCATGGGTTATTAAATGTCATAAGCTAAATATTTCGAGCCGACTATCGCGAATTTTAAACCGACGTATGGCATATAAGGTTCAGGGGAATATATAGAGATATTTTTTACTAAAGTGCACCTTATATGCCGCCAAATACTGTAACTTAAATCATAATTCTGTGGTACGAAATCCATTTTTGATGGAAGTGGTTGGGTAAGATAAGCTTAGGTTTGTTTGGTTTTACGGCATATCAGCCTCAATAATGCCGACAAATACTTTATTGCTGGTAATATTTTTTTCCAAATATCTATTGCTGGAAATAAAACCTGTATTTACACATTCATAGTGTTTTAACCCCAATTTGGGGGCTAGCTATTTGCCCATAGCTGAGGCCACCCTAACAGGTGCTACCACCCCGGGTCAGGGTTGACCTGGGAACATCAGCAGTTAAGAGGTGGTTCCACGCTCCTCAAAACCTCCTGATCAGAGGCCTTGCTGCCGTATATAGTTTATCGTCATACCCAGGACGCTTAATTATCTCATCTGCAGGGGCGACAAGGCGCGCAAGAGGTTGGAGAAGAACTGTCATCCTGATTCAAGATGATCGAAGTGCAAAAGTTTAAATAACCTCCTTTCTACAACTTAAATAAAATCTCTGAATGCGTAAATCGTCGGCGCTTGAAGCGGGTGATCTACAGTAGCAGAAGACCTCAACGTTGCCTCAACACGGCCTTGCGATCGCAAGTGCCTTAAACCGAGGGTCACAAACTCACATCAATATAATTAAGTATGTATGATCTATCATTGATATTGAGCGCTTTCCAAAAAGTAATGCCCATATATAATAATTATATATATAAAAGAAATATATATACATATGTCTGTGTGTGTGAGAGAGAGAGAGAGAGAGAGAAAGAGAGAGAGAGTGAGAGAGAGAGAGAAAGACACACACACACAGATAATATAAAGATAAATAGGTTAAGTTTTCCTATTTGTTCTTTTATGTCGGGTCGGGTTTCTATCTATATATAATTCCAATTCATTATAAATATATATAGTATTTTAAAAGCCTCTCTATCGGGCGGCATTTAAGCTAGCTCCGGCGGACGGCACTTGATTGGGCCTTCGGCTTGTTTCGAAGTTTGTGTTTTTATTTGCACAGGACTTTCTTATCCTCGCTGCAGCCTTGGCTATTTTCATTGCAATCTAGTCCTCTTGTTGGCAGAGATTTCATTTTGCCTGGCATACTGCTGCCGTATACTATAGGCATCACAGCTTCTCCTGTTACATTCAACCGAGAAACTGAGGCTACATTCACTATTGATCCCAAAAATTGGTGAGAGAAGATTGGAACAATGTTGACCAGAATGATGAGTCTCAATTTTCTAATGAAACATTTAGATCGTAAAAACAGAATCTATTGTAATCAAAAAAGCATTATGGATCCATCGTGGGGAATAGTTTCTTGGTATGCGTTGAGAGCCTTGGAAACAGTAAAACATACTTTAAATTCTTCAAACTGTCCAGCTAATATGGCTGACCACATGCTTTAATTTTAGTCTGCTGTGCCTCTAACTTTTTGTGCTCTCTACCAGCAGGGAAACTTAGCTTTTCATAAATCAGGATCAATAGAGGATTGGTTGATGGAACACAGCAATATATCCCCTTTCTTAGTGTGGCTTCATAGAGCACCTTTGGCCACTGGTACAAAGGAAAATTCGAAACGCCCTGTCTGGAAGGTTGGAGATGCCATATTGTTTTACAGAACATAGTTGAATTCATCCAAAGAAAAACTAAGACAATCTAAGCGTAACGCTTTTTCCAACAAAGAACTAGAAGAGAATAATTAATAAAGTGACCAGTAAGTATATATTTTAGTTGGTTGATTTCGTTTAGCGGCATATCAACATCTCCATGGGTTATTTAATGTCATAAGCTAACTATTTTCGTCACAATTTTATGGCTTCATCTAAATATATTTTGAACCTAGTTGTATGTCTTCAACTATAGAAAAAAATGTATCGTTGGTCATTTTGCTATAAAATATTAAATAGTCGTTTCATTTTCAAAATATATTGTTGACCATTTTGCTATAAATAGTATTCTTCCTAGATATATTTTTTTTCTAGAAATATGTATTTTTATATTTTCATAGTATTTTTTTTATATTCCTATTTGCCCATATCAGGGACTCTAGCGGGTGCTACCGACCGGGTCAGGATGGAATTGGGAAAATATAAATTACAAAATCTTCAATTTCCTGATCATAGGCTTTGCTGTTGAGTGTAAATTATCGTCACAACCAGGACTAGCAAGTGAGACTTGGTTATATCTATTTCACAACAGAGGCTTGAAACGGCTCATAAAAAAAAAACATAATAGACATTCGTTTCTGTTAGATTGAACAATATATATTGAACAATATTCTGCTTCCCCTATGCACAACACACACACACATACACACACACACACACACACACACACATATATATATATATATATACTAAAGTGAAGAGAGGAACAGCAAAAGTTCTTGGTTATATTATGGATTTTTAAAATATGTATTATATTTTATTTTTCCATATTTTTGCTACACGTGTTTCGTATGGTGTAACATTATATATATATATATATATATATATATATATATATATGGAGTCAAGATGCTGAAGGTAGTATCAATCAACTAAGTGACAAATATTTACTCATATGACTCACACAACACACACACACACACACATATATATATATATATATATAAATATATATAATGGATAGTCTGATAGACAGCGAGAATAGACAGATCGATCGATCGATAGATAGATAGATAGATAGATAGATAGATAGATTCGGGCACACTGGGATAGATAGATGTGAAAATACTGAGATAGATATATTTGAACAGATAGATAGATAGATAGATAGATAGATAGATAGATAGATACTTAAATATTTGTATCTATAAATAGAAAGTATATACATAAAAAATCTTTATTTATATATATATATATATATATATATATATATATATATATATATATATATATATGTGTGTGTGTGTGTGTGTGTATGTCTCAGAATCAGTTATCTGCCTTAACTCAATTCTGTAAGTTTTTGTTAACTTCTGCTGTAGGCAGGTGTTGATCTCACAACTCAAGGAGACATGTCTTAGTGGATAAAAATATTGACTGAATCCAGTGACTTGTCCCAAAAAGTTGTGCGTTCAATACCTGGCTATAGTTGATGTGAGCAATATTGTTGGAAATTTGAGGTAAGTGGAGATAACTGAGACATCTGGAAGAGGCATGGAACGTGGAATTAGAACAATCTACCCCGGTAGATGAAATATAGGGCTTAGTTCGAAATTCCAATCACCTGAAGAGACTGGAACGTAAAACAGCCGAAACGAAAATAAAGAGAACAGTCCGAATGATGTAAGTATGTGTAAATAACTGCAATGCCTCATCTCAGAAATATCGAGAGATAATGTAGAGAAACGTCCCATACAAATGTCAATTAGTGTGATCCGCGTCGTATTTTCATCTTTACTTGATCTGTTTTTTAAGACTTATCAACCATTTGTGGGTTATTTAAAGCCAAAACATATTTTATATTTTCACGATTCATCCGTTGACTTCATGCTTTCTTCATGAAAGTTTTCGGGAATTTTATGATTTTTTTCAGGATACAATTCAATTTAATGCATAGCGGCGAGGGTCAGATTGATTAATGTCGTTTCCAAAGTTAGGAGTGCTTAAGTGAATGTAACAAACGAACTCGGCTGGAATTCGACCACGGCTTTCCTATTTTTTTTATTCAGAACACCTGTCAATTACACAAGCCGCGCATATGCAAATTAAAGCCCGATGTTCTCACATATAAAATTTTTAGTTGCACTCTATAAACCACACACTTTTTTCTAATCCAACGCATAAGGTCCAACTCGTCTAGAATTGAGAGCTACCCTGCTAAATTGGTTACCAAGTTTAGAGTGCCACATGTAATATTACCCCTTCAAATATTACCCCATATTAACTTAACTAAAATTTAAAAGAGATTACCTATCTAGAAATAGTTATGAACAAAATTCAAACGGATAGAGATGTCAACTTAATAATCAATAATAAATATTTAAAAAAAAATTAAAAAAGATTACTAGAAGTAAACTTATATTTTAAAATAAATTTGTATTTTTTTAATGTACTTTCTATGAATATTTTTTCTAATCGACTATTTCATAGAAAATCCCCAATTTAAAAAAAAAAATTAAATCACTAACAAACATCAAATTAAATTCTTTGTAGACAGTTTAGACATTCAAATTTATATCAAACATGAATCTTTATGAACCCCCAAAATAACACTTTCAAAGTAAAACAAAATGACAACGCCTTTTTCTAGCCGATTTTTTTTCCAAAGAAAATTAGTGACACCTTCTCTCATGACTTCCTTCTCTCTTTCTTTTTATGTGTTTTTTTCTTCTCTACCCCTTCGATATTAATATATAACTTCCGTTAAGTTAATCGTTTAAATGAGTCAATGTCTGGACCTCTTCAAGTAATTTTAAGTCTAAAAGAATAGATTCCAATGGGAGTCAAGTCAGGATCCTCACACCCTACCAGTTAAGAAATATAAGTTACTCTTTTGAATTACCCTACCTATACTTGAGAACCCCCTGTACCTCTCTCTCTCTCTCTATATATATATATATATATATATATATATATGTGTGTGTGTGTGTGTGTGTGTGAATGTGTGTATGTGTGTGTATGTGTGCTTGTGTATGTGTGTGTGCAGCAAATTTTCTTGTATACATGTCTGATAAATAATTACAAACATTTTGTCTGTTTATTTTTATCATAACCCTTTCATATTCACGAATATTTTCCATATATTACACACACACACACACACACACACACATATATATATATATATATATATATATATATATATATATATATCGGTCTGGTTTGTGTGTTTTCCTTTCATCTTCGGTTGAACTAAATTCGAGTCCAACATTTTTCCTGTAGTTGGACCCTCAAACACTCAAACCCCAACAGTCCTTTACAGTTTCACCTAAATAAACGTTAATTATCACAGCGCTTAATATAATTATTAAAATGTACTCTTTAAGAACGACATATTCCTGATATTGTGCAAATGATGACCTTAGGATAATTTGTGTCATTGTAGTAATGTCGAAGAACATAATAAATAAAAATCGTTTTTTTTTTTTTTAAATCGTGACTGAATCTTTCAGAAGACAACAGATCCTCAAGCAATTCTTCGTTTTGTAAATAACGCCTAAAGAAAACTTGAATCGTGAAACATTCAATCGCGATTTTACAACAGGTTTTTATTTATTGTACCCGTTACTCTTTAGGAAAGACCAGCGTCACTGTTAGGTTGGTGCAAAAATAATGACGTAATAATGTCATTTTTTTCACGTTAAAAAATACGTCAAAAACGACATTATTACGTCATTATTTTTGCACCAACCTAATATCACTGGGAATCCATCATTTGTTTATTTACGATCTTTTTTTAGTCCTTTTTTACTCTCTTGTTTGACGTGTATTTTAAGTAGATTACCATTATTCACAAACTCCTCTCTGTCTGTCTCTCTCCATATGTTCAACTCCTGCATAAAGTTTCATTGCGCCTTCTTGGCCTTGTTATCAACGGATTTGAATTGCCCTGCATTGAATCATCTACTGCAAGAAAAGTTGGTTCACCGTGTCGCGCCATAAAGTCTTTTCTCGTCAGATTCCATCTTGCACATTTATAAATCTATCCTTCATCCCTGCATCGAATACTGTTGCCATATCTGGTCCCCCTGCTATTAAGTTGGTGCAAAAATAATGCCGTTTTCTCACATATGCGAGAAAACGACATTATTTTTGCACCAACCTAATATTTATCACAAGGTTCTTGACAGAATCTAAAGAACATGCAATTGAATCGATCTGCACTTCAGTCACTTTCGCACAGACATGACGTGGCTTTCCTCTGTCTTTTCTACAATTATTTTCATGGCAACTGCTCTGACTAGCTATCTTCCCTGGTGCCCCGACTGCACGAATTTAAGCGTGTCACTAGATTGGCATCTAGGTTTTAAAATTTTACTGTTGAAAGAGTTAAATGTATCCTTCATTTCTACTCCAACACCTTATTTCCTCGCACTTACCGACAGTGTAACTCCCTTCCGCTTACTCGCCACGCCCAAAACTAAAATCTTCAAAAATTTAAATGCACCGTCAATCGCCATCTTCTGTCGTCTTGAACAACATTCATCTTTTATCTTCCATATTCCCCCTATACACAGACTTTTCTCTCACTTTCACCTTCTGGAACTGTAGTACTAGTGTCATTCCCGCCTTGCTAGTGGTGAAAGTATATATATATATATATATATATATATATATATATATATATATATATATCATTTACATTATTCGAACTACTGTCTGCATTTTTGTCGCCATATCTATTACAACGTTTCGGCAGTTGTACACTCCGGCCTTCTTCAGGCGGTTGGAATGTCGAATATTCCCGCTGAAAGAATGTGAGTTCATACCCGGTTAAGGCAGTGGAGAATGGGAAATCAACAGGAGATAACTGATAATTGACATCCATTAAAACATGGCACGTGAAACTAGAACAGTTTACACCAGTGAGCAAAATAATGGTTTCAGTTTGACATTCCAACCAACTAAAGAAGGCCGTGCGGAGCGTACAACGGCCTAAACGTTGTAATAAATATGGCGACAAAGATGAGGAAAATAGTCCGAATATAGTAAATAATGTACATAATACATCATCTCGAAATATAGACACACACACGGTTGGGCTTCGGTCCCAGCTTGAAGCGAGTGGATGTCTTGTCACACTGATGAGCTGTGATACAGCGAAGCATTCTGTCTGTGGAAGACGATATTAGCTCCAGGAAGAAAAAATACATCGGTCGAGGGGAGATAAGCGCGAATTTGTAAACAGTCATTATTTCTGTTGATAATGCAAGACTCTCCATGGATTGAGTTCTGTAGGTCACTGGTACATTTATGAAAAAATAAATACGTACAAATTCGCCTTTCCCTATCCCGGCGTCTATGGATAACTATATATATATATATATATATATATATATATATATATATATATATATATGTGTGTGTGTGTGTGTGTGTGTGTGTGTGTTTGTGTGTGTGTATATATATATATATATATATATATATATATATATATATATATATATATATATTAAAATTTAGAAATCATGTATGGTAAATAAAGTTGACCATTTGGATTACTCCATTTTGCCAACTGTGGGGACGGGCTCCTCACGCAAGGATAAAAATTTATATAAACATATTTCTGCAACTGCTTCGTTTTTGAGTTATTAAGGTAGACTCTGTTTAATTTACAGTCTTTCTTTATCCATAGTTTGTGTTGCCGCAACCGTTTTGTTCAAACATTATTTCTATTTGATAATGGTTTCTACGTTTCGATTTTTGTTATCTCTAGCCTTCGTCAGGCATCTATTGATAGGATAGACTACTGGGACTTTCAAAATCAAACCCTTTATTCAAACTTAGTGATAGTTTTTTGTTCTTCTTCCTCAGTCCATTTGTAGGGATATCACTTCTTGTTTAATTGTTCAATTATTGTTAGTTAAGTTTCCATTGAGTGAATATATCTAACGAATCAAAATCATGGTGAAAGCAAAGGGAAACAACTCTTCCATCTTTTCTAAAACGTCATTGCAATTCGTATCAATGTTAAAAATATGTCCTCTGATTTTATGTGATAACGATTTATTGTTTACACTATTTGAATTGTATTTATTTTTGTCTTTGTTATTAGAACGTACCCTGCGTCCTTCATCAGGTCTATATAAGTTGTGAGAGATGAATTTTTCCCCAAACAAACACTTATCCAGTGATACTAAGGAAATATTGATACCCTATCACTACTCTATCCATTGTGGTAAACCTTCCTACAATAGAATGAACTCTTCCTCCTCTCATAAATACTAATCACGAGACTTCCTAGGGGATAGTCGTAGTAGAGTCATGAGCAGCCGTGACGCAGTGTAACCCAACTTCTATCTGTTGCTTTGTATCTGTTATTCCAATACACTTGTTCAACCTACCTTCGTCTTCCGCGTTTTTCTTCCTGGACCCTTAAAAGACTACAACACTATCATTATTTGCATGACTAATATTCACACAAGTTACATTCCTTAGTTCAGATCGTCAAAGACAAGAACAGCAATGTCGTATGCAAGGGGTGAACTATCATCACTTGATTCATATTCCAATGTTTAGAATACAATTCCGTCCGAACAGATTCTTCCTAAGTATCTTTACTATGTAGAACGGACTCCCGAGCGGATGCTTACCCGACCACTACAATTTTAACCTCTGCGTGTCTGGCCTTAACCTTTATCTATCCCACAGAACTATGTAATTTAAAGTAATACCTCGTCTTCCTACGGCCATACAACAAAAACATACAATAATACTCAGCATTGAGGGATTCTTGTGCCTACTATTTAATGAACAAAATCGATAGATATATACATAGATTCAGATAGATTAATAGATAGAATGTGAACTGACAGCTAGATCGAAAAATAGATATGAACTGAAGATATATAGATATATATGAACAGTGATAGATAGATGGATAGATAGATAGATAGATAGATACTAACAGCTTGAGATAGATAGATAGATAGATAGATAGATAGATAGATACTAACAGCTTGAGATCGATCGATCGATAGATAGATAGATAGATAGATAGATATTAACAGCCTTGGATAGATAGACAAATCGATAGATAGATATTAACAGCCTGAGATAGATAGATAGATAGATAGATAGATAGATAGATAGATAGATAGATATTAACAGCCTTGGATAGATAGACAAATCGATAGATAGATATTAACAGCCTTAGATAGATAGATAGATAGACAAATCGATAGATAGATATTAACAGCCTGAGATAGATAGATAGATAGATCGATAGATATTAGCAGCCTGAGATAGATAGATAGATAGATATTAACAGCCTGAGATAGATAGATAGATAGATAGATAGATAGATAGATAGATAGATAGATAGATAGATAGATAGATCCATACATACATACATACATACATAGGGATACTAATAATATTAATAATCCGTCCACATGCATATAATTATTGAAATTTAACTTCTATGAATATCTTCTCAAAGGTTTATTTGCAAATCTTTGTATTAACATTAGGCATTCAATAGTAAACCACCTTTCTATTGGATAATATATCAGTAAAACTATAAACCAGGAAAGAAAATTTAAACATTTAATTTTAATTGTTGGTATCGATGCACTATTATTTGATCTTAAGCACTTTATTTACAAAGTCTGCTATGCTTTATAAACTTTTCCGTTCATGATTTCACCCTTTTGACCAATTCTTTCCGAAAATCATTTGTTAAATATCTTTATGGGAGACTAGTCCTCCATATCAGTAAAATGGCATTTATAAATATAAACCTGGTAAACATTCCAGAAAATATGGCAAAAATCTGTCAATGAAGAATCGGGGACGGCTTGTATTAAACTATCTTATCTTGTATCCTAACTAATCAATGACGCACTCGCTCGGAAAATTTATTTCTCCACAACAATTCATTTTTCACATTCGCATAGTTTAATTATCCGAATGCCACAGTTTTGTTTTGTGGGCCTAATTAGACCCCTGTGTGCAATGTTTTATGACAGTGGGGTAATAATGCGGAGAAAGACGAAAGTTTATTTTCCCCTAATCTTTTTTTTTTGTTTACTGCAGAATTTTTTTCCGTTATATACAGTCCAGATATATTTTTTTCTTTTTTACAACATTGTTCACTAAATAGTGGTCACGAGTATATTTCGATATAGGGTATTTGTTTTATGGCTTTAAGAACAAGCGGTGTGATTGTAAATTAAACGAACGATTTATTGTTTACACTAATTGAATTGCATTATTTTTGCTTTTGTTATTAGAACGTAACCTGCGTCTTTCATCAGGTCTATATAAGGTGTGAGAGATGAACTTTTCCCCAAACAAACGCTTATCCAGTGATACTAAGGAAATATTGATACCCTATCACTACTCTATCTGTTGTGGTAAACCCTCCTCCTCTCATAAATACTAATCGCGAGACTTCCTAGGGGATAGTCGTAGTAGAGTATCCAATATCCGATATGTAGGATAGCGGTTAAGACTAGACATGCAGAAGTTAAGATTGTAGGAGTCAGTTAAGTATCCACTGGGTCGTCCATTCCAAGAAGTAAAGATTTCAAAACATTTTTTCTGTTTATACATTCTTTTTATAGATACAAATATTTAAGTAAATGCTCTGTTTATAATAAACGGTATTAACGACATTTACCGGCCTGAATGTCCGAGAAATTATCATAGAAAATATGCATCCTCCGACAGGAATCGAACCTGTATCCTATACGGAACCGTCATATAGCCTGACGTGCTTTTACCGATTGAGCCGCAGGGAAGCGTTTCCATTAACAAGGCCGCTTTTACTGTTTTTAAACTACAATTCGCCATGATTTTCTCTCGTACATTCATATGTTCGATGCGTGTTCACCTGTAAACAACTGACGTCACACGTTATGAAATGGACAAAGACCGACAATTATTTTAAGACATTTTTATGTTTATACACTCTTTTTTATAGGTACAAATATTTAAGTAAATTCTCTGTTTATAATAAACAGCATTAACAACGTTTACCGGCCTGAATATCCGAGAAATTTTCATAGAAAAAATATGCGTATTCCGACAAAAATCGAACCTGTATCCTATACGGGACCGTCTATGACAATTTAGACAATAATAATACTTATGTTAATATTGTTTATTATAAACAGAGCATTTCCTTAAATATTTATATCTATAAAAAAGAATGTATAAACATAAAAAGGTCTTAAAATAATTGTCTGACTCCTTAGGAAGAAACTGAGAAATATGAATCGAGTGAGGATAGTTCCCCTCTTGTATAAAACATGACGGTTCTTATCTGTGAAGGTCTGAACCGGTGGGACTAAAGAATCTTACACCTTATATAGACCTGATGAAGGACGCAGGGTAGATTCACTGAAACGTTGTAACAAGAACAAAAACATAAATGAAGAGTCTAATCCGAATGCAAATAGTTTAAATAATAAATCGTTATCACAGAAAATCAGAGATAAATTACAGGTCATTTTTAACATACATAAGAATTGCCATGACGTTTTAGAAAAGATGGAGGAGTTGTTTCCCTTTGAATTCGCCATGACTTTCAATCGTCAGATATACTCACTCAGTGGAAACTTAACTAAAAATAACTGAACAATTAATCAACAATTGATATCTTTACAATAGGACAGAGTGATGAAAACAAAAAAAAAATATCCCTAACTTTGAGTAAAAAGGTTTTATTTCGAAATTCCCTGTCAACAGACACGTAAAGAAATCTAAAGATAAAAATAATGGAAAGTTGTGGTCGTAGAAATCATTATCAAATGGAAGTAATGTAATAATAAATTTATGTATAAAATTCCTTGACTCCCGTTAGTCTCTCGGAGTTTTCTCCTCCTTAATTTCCTAACTGTTCACTAGGGAGAGCTCTTCTTACACTATAAATACTGGGCGATTTCTTGCCTCGTTCTCTTTTTCATTTCTTCATTTCAGCGGACATATTTAAAAATATGATCTCTCACAGAGATTCACGTTTTGCCCCACTTGTGGAAAAACGCCATGAAACACGTACATACGAACATTCATCAAAATACAAACACTTTTCGTTCACACACTAACACAAAAGTTAAAGTCTATGTCCATTGTAAATCTTGTTTAATACATATATTTGTTGACATGTATACAACGGTCTTGTTTGTTTTCTTTACATCGTTGGTTGGACTCAGCTTGAGTCCGCCGTTTTCTTGTAGTTGGACCTTGTAGCAAAAATAAACGGCACGTGTTTCTAATTCAACAACACTCAAATCAACACGGTCCTCTACAAGTTCATCCACCCCTCAGTCACACCATCTAAAGTACTCATAGACTGACGGATCAAGACCAAATATCGAGAAGGAGTAAAAATAGCTAAGGGCCTACAAATTACAGCTGATTTTATTAGGGTGCTTACCTTGGTACAATAATTATCATTCACTTTTTTTGAAAAAGTAAAAGTTTTATTATTTATGATGCAAAAATACGCACAGTATTAAAAAAAAAACAATTTCATGATTAAAATAACAATTTTACTTATTTGATAAAAATACAATATTGTTTTTTGCATATATTTTCTTTAAGTTTTTATCTATACAAAAATTTAGTTTCTAGTGCGCCCTGCGTTTGCGAGAAATATAAAGTGATAAATAGATAGATAGATGAACAGATATTTACAGCGATCGATAAATATATAGATATAGATAGAATAGGTATATAGAAAGCTACATATATATACATATAGATAGATAGATAGATAGATAGATAGATAGATAGAGAGATGAGCAGACTGATGTAGTTTGATAGATATACAGATAGTCTGTTCATGTCAATCTATCACTCTTTGTAAATATCTATCTATTTCTCACAGTCTGGACATATATATATATATATATATATATATATATATATATATATATATATATATATATATATATATTATAGATTAAGTGATTTAAAATATGTTTTTCGCTACACAGTTCTAACCATGTTTCAAAAATGGAAGCTGAAAGCTCCGAATTTTATTTTGTAATTAAATTAAAGACATTAGTTTCATTTTTGAGGATGAAATGGAACTAATATCTTTAAGTTTATTGCAATATTAAATTCAGAGCGTTCAGCTTCCATTTTTGAAACATGGTTAGAACTGTGTAGCGAAAAAACACATTTTAAATCAATTAATTTATAATATTAATGCTCTGTAAATTTACATTGAGCACTATTTTGTAAAAATAAAAATATCTATAAGAACACCGGACTATATATCTTACTGTTCTTCCTTTATATATATATATATATATATATATATATATATATATATATATATATATATATATTTCTATAAAAAAAAATCATTCGTTGGAATTACAAGTTGTTTTTTCTTTCTTTTAATAATAAAAAAAAAACAACCAAGTCAAGCAACATTGGAGGCCTGAATTAATAACGGACATAAAATGAAAAAAAATCAAATATAGATAGTCCCTCGACTGACAGAAAAATTCGATTATTACCAAGGAAACTCTTAAATATTAATAAACATTTCAGATGGCGACCGCATAATCAATTTTAAAAAAAACGAGTGAACAGATTTTTTGGGAACATATTTAATTGATATTTTATTTGTTTGTATTGTTGTTGTTTATTTTCGATTCTTATTTCAGATTTCTGATAGACTGACGCAATACCGTCACTCTTGGGATATACCTCCACGTGATTGAAATATACAGAGAAAAATCTAATTCATATTGACTAATGTCGACGATCCGTATCATGTTAGTGCCCCCTTCAGTGTCATAAGAGCTGAAAATGAGTTTCAATAGTGTTTGTCCACAGATTACACGGACCAATTCCAAACGTAATTACTGTCTGATTTCACGGATAAATCTTCCGATTTTAGCAGGAATAACAAATAACTTACTAGTAGGATAATCAGATTTATATCAATTCAGACAGTAGGATTTAAAACAAAAACATTGATAATATTTCGATATAATTCAATTATATGGTCTCTAGAAAACGATTACCTTTCTTCACTTTTCTCTATCTCTATTTCTCTCGTTTTCTCCCCGCCATATATATATATATATATATATATATATATATACAAGTATATGATTGGTGTATATGGAATGAATTCCAATAACCAACAATTACTATTCTTAAAAGAGTGCTCAATACAAAGCAGAGCAGATATAATTATTTATTTAAAAAAAAATTATAACATAAATATATTATAAAATCACTACAATAATAGCCATTTTGTTTCAACACCCTCGGTGTCTTATCAAGTGATGACGTTGAATGTAAAATAAATGGTTTTAAAAGTTTCAAATTAATTAACAATCCTTCGCAAGGGGAAAACGTTGTTACAAAAGCTAGATGGACCGATCAAAACACAAGTATAGGAAAATTTAAAAAGGCTTGACAACGAAGTCATGTTATAATATCTATTCAAATGTTTAAAATATGGGTAGTATTAAAAAAGAATTTATTCCAGCCAATAATTACTAAATTATATGATAAAATTTGTACTTAAATTAAAATGTGTACTTAATATCATGGAGATATATACGTATGTATATGTTTATGTATGTATGTGTAGGTATTTCGGTGTGTATATATGTATGTATATTTATGTATGTGTGTGTGTGTGTTTATATATATATATATATATATATGTGTGTGTATGTGTGTATATGTGTATGTGTGTGTGTATATGTATATGAGGTGGACATCGTAGTTACCTATGGGTGTTGACTTTGATGTCCGATTTTATATTTACATACACTATTTTAATATATTAAATAATATTATTTTTAATCATTTTTATCTTTGTATATTTACTCGCTTAAGTTATATTTCAATAGGTTGTTAGCATTCATGTAATGACATTTTCTGTCTTAAATATTTATCGGTTGTGGTATCCGATTGTCTGGGTCAATGTCTGTGGATGTGTGTGCATGTATTTATAGGTATCTATGTGTATGGAAAGTGCATTCACTTTTAATTGTGTATGTATGTACGTGTGTGTTGGTTTCCATTCCCCCCACTTCCTTCTTTTTTTTTCTTTTTTTCTTCATGACAGACCGTGAAGATGTTCTCTGTCTTGTCTCTTTTTGTGTATATATATATATATATATATATATATATATATATATATATATATATATATATATATATATATATATATGTCTGGGTGCTTATATATTAGAATCTGATTGCATTTGTTTTACGCGTGAGTTTAGGACCCCATTCACACACTCTTAGGATTAAAATGTATACATTGTCAAAGGACCAGATATAAAATTAGCTAAAGTAACTTCAATGAAGAAATAAATTGAATAACATATATATTTCTTCTTTTCTCCTCAGTAATTTTATAGTTGTAAACTTAATAGCGATTAAATTTTAAATTCTGATTTTGTAATTAGCAGTTTTAAATTTTAATATTAAATTTTATCATATAATTTAGTAATTATGGTTGGAATAAATTCTTTTTTAATACTACCCATATTTTAAACATTTGAATAGATATTATAACATAACAAGTGATGGTGTTGAATGGAGAATAACGGTTTTTATTATACATTCAACATCATCACTTGATAAGACAGCAGAAATGTCTATTTTTGTAGTAATTTTATAACATATTTATGTTATAATTTTCGAATAAGTATATATATATATATATATATATATATATATATATATATATATATATATATATATATATATATATATATAATTTTTGTTTATAGGCAGCAATCCTTTTTTCATGCACATTTCATTGAATACGGCAGACAATGTGCTTTTATTTAGTTTTTATGCAATTTATCATGCGATCTAATATTTGTTTAATTTTCGGATGAAAAAAATTATGAATTATATAAAAACTCTTCGAAAGTTCTTTTTTTCCGAGGGCATTTAGCCATTTTCTAGGATTAAATATTTTAACTGTTAAATCAGGCAAATATTTTTTACGGATTTAAATGCACATTAAGAAATTGTATTCCTGATCAATCAAAATTCGTAAATAATTATATAGGCCACACTACAACATGTTTGAAGCGCAGACTCACTTTACACCACTCTGACCATAGCTCAATTACATCTAATTTAAATATTCATGGAGACTTACCGAACACTATTCGTAACCTATTTGTTGACAACACAAATATAATAGCATCATCTACATGCAAAAATGGGTAAGAATAATGGAAGCCTTATTAATAAAAAACAAAGTAACCAACACTTAATAATATCAACTATGAACATGGACACAACATCTTGACAGTGTTTTAAAAAATGAAAACATTTTCTAAAACATACATACAACAAACGATTTCTTATTTAACAGTTAAAATATTTAACAGTATTTATTTAGTACCTAATCCTTAAAAGTGGTTAAATGTATAGCCGAAAGCGCTCGGACAAAAAGAACATTCGGACAGTTTCTATATAATTTATCATCCAAAAAGAAAAAAAAAGATCGCATAAGAAATTATATAAAAAACTAAATAAAAGCACCTTGTCTGTGGTATTCAATGAAATACACACACACACACACACATATATATATATATATATATATATATATATATATATATATATATATATATATATATATATGTTAATATGATCCTGTCATATTCAAGGACACACTTCTTAGTATGCTTCATAATGAATGAAAGAAAACTACATTGATGGATATTCATTTTATTCTGAGTACGTTAGTTACCTACCTTGATGTTACTGCAAGTGTATACTTACATATATATATATATATATATATATATATATATATATATATATATATATATATAAGATAATATCTTACAAAATAACTCATATATATATATATATATATATATATATATATATATATATATATTATGTCATATGCCTATGTATATTTATTTTGGGATGTCAACGAACACTTGTTGCCACTTTTATAATGTCAACGAATACTCTTTGTCACTTTCGTAATGCTCGTTGTAGTAGAGACTTTGTAATCGCAGATACAACTATAGTAACGCCATTGAACAATACTAGTGTCAGACGCCATCGAATATCACTTGCACTAATAGTACTTTCTCGATATTACAGGCTCGAATTGTAATAGTGATCTGAATAGAGAAATAGTATAGTGAATAGAGTAGAGAATAGCTGCCCGTGTGGTAATAGAAGGTAGAATAGAAGTGCAGATCCGAAGAGTAATAGAGGTTAGTCTAGAAAGATAAATCAGTAGTTCAGAGGATAGACTGAAAATAGCGATCATTTCCTCTAAAGTCACGTCGTGTACGTAATTCAATAATGGGATCGCCAGTGTTTGCTCACTGGCGATCTATGTTCGAACTCAAGTGTCGGCAATGACTCTTTATTCCTATAGTAGTTCCTAGTATCATATTGCCACAAACTTTATATCTCGTGGTTACAAGTGTTTGTGTAGGTGTCTATATCTTTTGGATAGTAAAACTTAATGTCTATCTACCTAAATATCTATAAGACGGTGTATATTAATTTCGAATTAAAAATAATTTCTTTTTATACATTACCTGAGCAGTAATTCAAGTTCACCTAAATAAATGCACTTTTATGTAGATTTCTAATCAATCAACAAAGTGGCAGCAATTTAATAGATATAAGTATAGAGACATGCTGAATTTCATTTCATGTATTAGTATGGGAGAAAATTGTTTTAAGTGTTTCAGATCTACAAAAGAATGTTCTGAAGTATATAATATTTTTTGAGATATTGATGAATATTTTACCGTTTGTTACCTACTGATCACTTGTTTGAAAAAATATCCTCTCCTCTTTGACATGCCTTGAAATGTGCACTTTTGCGTATTTTAATATATGTTATTGAATTTGTAGTATACATACTCTACAGACCAAAATATTGGTACCATATTGAGTTTATCC
>OZ010609.1:7957173-8017173 GCA_963932145.1 Acanthosepion lycidas | reverse complement strand
AAAACGTTTTTTCGGTGAGTTTGAATTTAGCGTAGGTCTCATTCGATTGGTTAATATCGGTAAAACTGATAAGCTTATTTTTATTCTTTTATTTCTTCAAAATTAGCAGGAGGAATTCTGCTTTTGAAATTAAATTAATCGTTCATTCGCCTGTAATTTAACATCGCCTGAGGAGAAACATTTGTAGTGTCAAAATATAATTGTAATTGTGTAGCGATTTTTAACATGATTTTTTTTAATATCCTAAAATAAATTATGTCTATATCTATATCTCTCTATATATATAAATATATATATCCGCACTGTCGACTGCGATTTCAGAATATTCTAATAACATTTCATCAGTGTGGTACCGACCTCTACTACCACCAATGAGGCCACCGTGTGTTGCGACCCGTAATATCTGAAGACTGAATCCTTATGGTTGAAGACCACAGGAGTTGGGGTTAGATACTTCTAATACCCAACACAACACTTTGGCCATTACTTGGACTATATGAGCGCGGTGGACGAGTACGAGTTCTATCACTCTAGCACTAATTTAAAATAACAAAAATCGAGGGAAGAAAATTTGATCATCCCGCAAGTAGCTCAAAAGTAAATATGTAAAAAAATTTCAATAAGAAGACGATGGCTGTAACTTCAGCCATTTTTGGAGGAGAGACCTATGATGCATCTTACATACTCTAAAGGTTTCACTAGTTCTTGATTAGCAAAACCAAAAGGACTTCTGGTCTTTCTTGCAAATATGAGAATACAGTTTATGTAGGCGTGGCTTACAAGGGGGTGAATGAATCCCCCCCTCTTTGGTATTTCCTATTATATTTAATGTAATGGAATAACCAGTCCTCCCATGAATGATTACACTATAGGTAGTAAGTACCTATAAAGTCAGTTGTCTACGAGAGACTCGAGGAAGAGTGAGAAGATGCAAGCCCGTCCGACCTTCCAATTAGTGGCACTCTCTACTAGATTGACCCGTGTGTATAACTGTACTGTATTTCATATTGTACTGGTTGTGTACAATAAACTTTTCTTCTAGTATCCACTTGGTGTTAAGTATTTATTCCCTTAGCACGGAATATATCAAAATTAAAATCCGTGGGGGATGGGGAGAAGTGGGACTGTTGTGATGTTTATAAGTAAAGCTCATCAAGAGAACCCACATGCATATGGATTCTCAGAACAAAGATGGGGATTCATTACCAAGATTTGTCATCTTGGAATCAATAAATGAATCTCTACTTACAACATTATCTCCCTACCTTATCGAAAAAATCATATCCTCGAAAATAAAAACATACCAATATAAAAAAATGGCACAATTTTGGTGGAGGTCGGGAAGGAAAAACAAGCCGAGATAGTAATGAAAATGACAACTTTGCGGAATAAAATAATAAAAACGTACCCCCACCTCCCACAAAGAGCTGAACACCTCCCGGGGAGTGATACGAAATAGGGAACTCTCTCTCTCTCTCTCTCTCTCTCTCTCTCTCTCTGTACCATTGAAGGAATCACGGATGTCAGAATAGTGACACTTAAAAAATTAACATTCCTCAGTTCCACCAATTCTAACCTTCACGGCTAAGACTTTCTATGCCACGTCCATTGTAGGGAAGCAGCTTCATTCCCTTTGTATTATTCCATTGGTGAGATGTAAGGTCCACTCGAGCTGTTTCTTCCCATTGAAGGAATCACGAATGTCAGAATAGTGACAATTAAAAGAAAATAACATTCCTCAGTTCCACCATATGGAATTAACAATTACGGGAGGATAAGATAGATAGATAGATAGATAGATAGATAGATAGATAGATATGAACAGACTGAGATAGATATGAACAGATAGATAGATAGATAATGAACAGACTGAGATAGATAGATAGATAGATAGATAGATATGAACAGACTGAGATAGATATGAACAAATAGATAGATAGATAGATAATGAACAGACTGAGATAGATAGATAGATAGATAGATAGATACTAGCAGATTCAGATAGATAGATAGATAGATAGATAGATAGATAGATAGATATAAACAGACTGAGATAGATATGAACAGATAGATAGATAGATAGATAGATAGATAATGAACAGACTGAAATAGATAGATAGATAGATAGATAGCTACTAGCAGATTCAGATAGATAGATAGATAGATAGATAGATAAATAGATAGATAGATAGATAGATAGATAGATAGATAGATATAAACGGACTGGGATAGCTATGAACAGATTGAGATATATGGATAGAAAGAACGCTTACTAGAACTCATACTCAGACCTCAAATGGAACTAAGACATACGATTCATCCCTAAAGGTGCTGGCAAAATTGTCAGTCCCATCTACTTCCCCAATAAGTACCTGACTCCTCCCACTATATCCTCTAACTTTACAAGAGCCTGACCAGGCGGAAAATGAAGTACTTCTGCCATATAGGGGCAGCAGATTCCCAGTTTTCATTTTACAGTGCCGATAGAGTGCCATGTCTAATGGATATTAGTTTTCAGTTATCTCCTGTTAATTTCCCTCTCCAAGTTCTCCACTGCCATAACCAGATATTGGCCTCAAGGACACAGGACACAGTGGATAAAGGCGTTGGTTAGATCCAGTGTCTGGGCCCTGGAAGTGTGAGTTCAATACCCGGTTAATGCATTAGAGTAGAAATGCAGTAGAGGGGAATTAACCAGAGATCTGATAAGATATATATATATATATATATATATATATATATATATATATATATATATATATATATATATATATATACACATATGTTTGAAATTTATTTTAGTGCTTCATGAGCTTCCAATCCTTAGTTATGATTAAATAATTATGAACATGTCATTTTCTCTTATGATCGATTTCATCAAGATTCTTCTGTCAAGATTGGAAAGTAATTATTTCCAGTAAGATATCTTTAATCATTTCTAAGATACAACGGTTTAAATCTTAATCTAACAATTAGATAATATTGCTGTTACACCCAGTACATATGCGGACTAGATAGGACTTCACAGAGACGATGAGGCATTACGTTTATGGCAAAATATAATACAAGACATTACTGAAAATTTAAATCGTTCAGCAAATCAAACAAAAGCAATTTTCCTGACCCTTACCATTAATAAGAAAATCTCACTTTCATCAGCCGCAGATTATCCGACATCTCGTCAGACGAAAACAAGTTTCAACGAAACCAAAAACGATTCATAAAACAACTGTAATGTCTCGTGTTTTTTCGGTAATTACAAAAAATGTAAAGAAAACAAAAAAAAAAAAAAAAAGCAAAAAAATAAGCACCATAAAAAATTGTTATAAGTACCTCGAATACCATCAACCCTTAAGAAATATGAATAAATCCCTGATTTTTCGTAATATTCATTCTAAGCGTTGGAGTTGTTATGAGGCACGCTAAACAAATTTTGATTTAAAATTTATAATTTCTTGGGATAAGTAACATCACCATATTTTGGGGTGAATTAACAGAAAAGATCCAGAAACATTTATGAATAAGTAATACAAATCTCAAAGTATCCAAACATGGATAGAATTTGTAGAAAGAAGCAAAAAAACCCAAAATAGTATGGGAAATGATGCGAAAAATAAGGGGAAAAACTATCCAAAACCCTATTAAGCACTTTTCCGACAATAATACAAAATTCGCCAACAAGAAAGACATAGCAAACTTTTTAAGAAAACTCTTCATCAAAAACCACTGCAAAACATTTCAAAGTGTCAAAGAGAAATAAACTCATAAACATATATAGATCACCAACAGTCCACAAAGCAGTTAAATAAAAAGGATTTGAAAATGAAATCATACGTAAAACAAGACAGTCTTAAGAGGGCGAAGATCATCTTGAATGAGCTGAAAACTGATCCTGGGGAAACCAACCTTAGCAAAAGATATATATCAATACATCTCTCTCTCTCTCTCTCTCTATCTATCTATCTATATATATATATATATATAATAATAATAATAATAATAATAATAATAATAATAATAATAATAAAAAGGCTTAAACACTAATATTCCATGGTCATAATTTATTCCATTATAATCGTAAATACCCTGTTACCCCTCTCTATAGCTCTAACATTCGTCCCACACTCTCATACTTACAGTCTCTCTAAATTCTATT
Source organism: Acanthosepion lycidas (assembly GCA_963932145.1). NCBI lineage: Eukaryota > Metazoa > Mollusca > Cephalopoda > Sepiida > Sepiidae > Acanthosepion > Acanthosepion lycidas. The sequence continues at coordinate 8,013,017 of OZ010609.1, read as the reverse complement.
TTTATTTCCGAAGTTGTTTTTCTGTTTTCTTTTTGAATTTGTAGGTCTGATGAATTGGATCGTATTTACGATTCCAATGGAATAAATTATGACCATGGAATATTAGTGTTTAAGCCTTTTTATTATATCCTTACTCTGTCCTGGACATTGAGTTCTAACTGGATTCTATCCTCTCGGAATTTTTGATTCAAAAAATATACATGTGTGTGTATGCACCTATGTATATATATTTATATATTTTGCATATGTATGGGTATATTTACCACTAATATTAGCTATATATATATATATATATATATATATATATATATATATATATATATATGTTTGAAATTTATTTTAGTGCTTCATGAGCTTCCAATCATTAACTATGATTAATTAATGATGAACATGTCATTTTAGTTTATGATCGATTTCATCACGATTTTTCTGTTAAGCTTGGAGAGTAATCATACATTCTTATGCTCAAAGTAGAGTCCAACAGTGTTATAAAAACCTCGGAGAATTAAGATATCTTTAATGATCTATAAGATACAAGAGTTCAAATCTTGATCTATTAGGTTGGTGCAAAAAATAAAATTTTGAAAATTTTGCTGTTACACGATTTGGACAATTTTGCTGTTACACCCGGTATATGAAAATTCCAAATATGACCAACTTCGTTACTTTATAGTTACAAGAGACAGGTAAAACCAAAAATGGAATACTGCTGCTATACTTTGGATGAAGTTTAAGCCTAACCCTAACACTAAACTATTATTTTCCATCTGTGATATATTTCAAAAGCGTCTGCACGACCTTTTAGGTGATCAATTATTTAATCCCTTTCCCTCGGATGAAACACACCAAGATATTGTTTATTTCCATAGTAAATGCTCTAAGAACCCACATTCCTTTGTTCCTGTCGTCTGGACACTTAAAGCTAAGGCCTGTCATGACATGTACAAATGGACAAACCCTTCAAATTATCTTCGTATTTCATTAGTGAGAACGCATTTGCACTCAGAAAACTTCTTCCAAACAGCCACTATTTTATAGAACTGACTCCCGCCGTATGCTTCTCCGATCGTACAATCTTGACCTTTTCATGTATTGGGTAAACCGTTATATTTCCTACATATCCTCGAAATCTACACTTCTTTACCGCTCCTCTTACGTTCATAGAATAACCTCATTTCAGCTCCCAAGTTGATGCTTCCTTGAGCGATACAGTTGTAAGCTCCTCACGTTTATGGTCAACTGTTATCTTTTCCTACATATCCTTGTAATCTGCACTTTTTAGCCCCCCTCTTATGTTTATAGAACATGCACATTTTGACTCCCGAGTTGATGCTTCCCCGATCGCTAAAATCGTAACGTCTTCACGTCTAGATTTCACTGTCATCTTTCCTATATATCATCAAAATCAGCACTTCTTAACCAATCCTTTTACGTTCATTGCTACACCCTCATTTCAGCTCCCAAGTTGATGCTTCCCCGATCGATACAGTCTTAAGCTCTTCACGTCTATGATCAACTGTTATCTTTCTTACATAACCTCGTAAACTGCAGATCTTAACCCTTCTACTACGTTCATCCAATAACCTCATTTCGCTCCCGAGTTGATGCTTCCCGATCGCTATAATCGTACCGTCTTCACGTCTAGGGTCAAGCGTTATTTTTTCCTACATATCCTCGTAATCTACACTTCTTAACTCCTCCTATTCTGTAACCCGCTGACCTGAATGGCTATTGGGCCTCGTATTGCGTTAAGAATATGGAAAAACAAAACTCTTTAAAGGACGCGATATTTAAGTTTTTAAACAAAAGCTCACTACCTCAATAACCTTCCCATTAACATTGGTAATTTCGCACGTCAATGAAGCAAAAAAAAATCCAATAAATAGAAATATTGCTCAGTTTTAGTCATTCACTGCCGCACGATTTATCGAAAAGATAAATAACTAATAGACTAATTAGTGTTTTGTACTTCTCCTATGTATTTCTGTCCATTAACAGGAAAAAAGAAAAATCCATATTTCCCACAATAGATTTTTAGTAAACAATCATTGTTAGCAGACATCTTGACTGTAAACAATCTATTGCTTCGTTTTCGAAAAGAAAATCTCATAAATAATCTACTAATTGTTACATGACTACAGACAATTTTGCTTAAGATACCCAGGAATGACTTCCAACTAAATTTTCACTATTTAAGATTTCTTCATAATAAAAATTTTATTAATATTATTATTCTGTTTCTTTTGATTTCTGGTGTGTACACATTTCTTTCCAGGTCCCGCCCAGAAATCTAAGGTTAGAAATGGCATCAAGTAATTTTCCACTGACCAATGAAAAACAAAAACAAAACAGACATATTTTACATAGATAAAGCCCTTTGTAAACTGTTGGCTGTACTTACGAGGAGAATTTTTTGTATTTCTTTAAGGCATAGGCTACCAGGAATTCCTTCAGTGTGTCTTTTGATATATCTTCCAATCAATCCGAGGGCTCCAAGTAAAACTGGAGTTTTTGATGTCCTTATGTAGCACATTTTTGAGATTTAGGTTTCAAGGTGCTTGTAATTATATAGTTTTTGAAGATCTTTATTATTATTATTATTATTATTATTATTATTATTATTATTTCCTTTAATTTCCGGCGTATATTCATTACCTTCCGGGTTCCAGAGAGCTAAGGTCACCAACGGTTTCATGACATTTTCTACTGCGCATTACTGAGAGAAGAAAAACCTAGGATCATACATATTTTACAATGATAAAAACCCTTCTTTAGGTGTGGGCTGTACTTGTGAACAAATCCTTTTTTCTTCTTTAAGTTCAGGGCTACCAGCGATCAGTGCAATGAATCTATTGGAACCTTTTCGAATCAATCCGAGAGCTGCTATGAGTTTAATTTCATGAACACATCAGCCACTCAGAGCTACAAAAGATTACTTTGTCGGGAACATATCATCCACAAAACCCTCTCCATTTAAACAAAATATTCCACATATGCGTAGATAACGCCCCAACACTGGCCTTTTCACTTATAAATCATGGACGGGACTTAGTAATTAGGCGCTTAAAATTACTCTCTGACATGATAACACAAAACCACAACAAGAAAAATAATAATGTATATTATTATTGCATATTATTATTGCATATTATTATTGCATATTATTATTTGTGTGTTATTATTTGTGTGTTATTCTCCCTTCTTTGTTTACTGTTGTGTCGGGTCTAAACATTGGGACTTAGGACCCATAGAAGAATTGTCATTTAACTGATAACAATTTACTTAGTACATGGGATGTTCCTAATAGGGCGATCTTCTGGTCAGCTTGTATGGTGATTTTACCTGATACACTGTTAGTAAAATTGTCCATTTCTTTTCTTAAGAGGTCCAGTGCTCCGATTACTATTGGTACAGCCTCAGTCTTCATTCCTCTAATCCTGTTAATCTCGATCTCCAGGTCCTTGTATTTGGAGAATTCCTCGATAATTTTTATGGGGGTGTTTCTCTCAGATGTTACTGCTATGTCAATAAGCATACACTTCGTGGATTTCTTGTCTTTTATGATAATATTACGTCTGCTGGCTTTTAATTTCATTGAGCTTGAATTGGCGTCTCCCTGAGGATAGTTACATAGTTATTTTAGGTAAGTGTCTGTCTGATGGTTATACCATCTCTCAGTGGTTTCGATTTTGTGCTTATTGCATATCTTCCAGTGCACATATGTCGCTACCTTGTTATGTCTTTGGGTATATTCATTTTTTTTTTGCCAGTTCCGGACACTTTGAAATATGGTTGACAGTTTCTTCATATTTTCCGCAGATCCTGCATTTCGGACCAGTTCCATCCTTGAATATGTGACAGTGGTGGGATCTGGTTTGCGAGGCTTTGGTCCTGAGCTGCAATAATTAGACATTCTATCTCAGCTGTCAGCCCGGTGCTCCTCAGCCACTGATATATTTTCTGTTGGTCCACATCCGCTTCCTTCGTTCTTTCTAGATATTTACCATACGACGCCTTGTCCTGCCAGTTTTCTTGCAATTTCATTTGGCCAAGTTGTTTTGTTTTCTGCTTTATACGTTCGGCATAGATGTTACTCGCTTCTTTTTGCTGTTATGATTTCAGGTATATGAAGCTGTTTCTTGAAGATTCAAGCTTCTTTGTTGAGTAGATTTGATGTATTACTATTTGCAGGAGAGTGTCATTGTTTTTTCTTAGATAAGCTTCCAATCCGAATGTTGTAGATTTTAGATTTGGTTTAAGTCGTATTATAGGTCAACCCCCTAAAGCACTTTGTACATAAAGTAGCATAAGAAAAGGTTTATCCAAGAGAAATAAACTACATGTAATTTCAAAATTTTATTACGTAATCCCAACTCAGCATAAACAAACAGAAATTGGATCTAGTATGGAGTAGGTCCTCCATTTTCTAGTTTCAGTGTTTGTATTCGATTTTTCATGGATTTGATCAAGTTATCAACAATCGTCTGAGTCATATTTTTCCACTCCTTTAGCAATGTTTCTTTAAGGGTTGCCACTGACGGGATTTTAGTTGCACGCTCTCGAAGTTTTCGGTCAAGGTGTTCCCAAACGTGCTGTACTGGATAATATTCAGGACTACCAGTGGCTTTATACCTTCTTATTCTTGGTTTCAAATAGTAGGAGTAGTCCTTTCTCTAATATTTGACAGTATTTTGACCATTAAACCGCTCGTCAACATGAATCACCTCAGATTTCCCTCCAGACCAAACAACACCCCATACCATTACTCCAACCCCTCCATGTTTCACGGTCGCCTGCAGACAATTAGTGTTCCAAGTCTCATTCTGATTTCCCCAAGCATAAACCAATCTCTAATTCTACAGGTATATATATATATATATATATATATATATATATATATATAAGTAAATGTTCGTCACTTAGCTGATTGATGTTACCTTCGGTATCCCAACTTCAGAGTTTCGTAGGCGTACGTGTCCGTCCATTCTTCAGTGGGTATTAAGAATTTAATGTTCTTAGACTGACAAAGAATGAATGATGCTAGAGCTGTGAAATATCTATATAATTTATATTTTGCCAGAAACCTTTCTTTCAAACATTATATTTTGAACATTGCAGACAAGGAAAATTTAATTATTTAATTAATATTTTATTTAGTTTTTTCTAATATTCTTAGATTTTTTCATTTGGTTGTGGTAAGGAGGTGAAACACTTTTTACTAGTCCCCGTTGGATCAAGCGCTAACGGCCAATTCTTTAGCTATTTTCAAGTTTACTTTTTATTGTCGTTAATAACTTTTCATGGTTGTCTTTTTGAGATGTAGCTGTGTGATGCCTATATAGTAGTAGTTTTTATTACGAACCCCGCGAAAGGGCCGTGACTGAAATTCAATATTATTGAATTTATATTTTAAAATTTCAAATTGGAATTCTTATGTAAGTTTTTTAAAACATGCTTTATTATGCAGTCCCTTATAGAGAAATACAATTTATTTAAGTCGGGTTGCATAATATTGTTTTCTCTGTTCTGTGTGATACACCGAGTGTAACAGCAAAATTGTACAAATCGTGTAACAGAATGGGATAAAAATGTTTAATATATAAAAAAAAACACACTACAATAATTGAGTCTGTTTTCCCAGGTTTTGAGATACGATCTTTAGCCATCTTAACACGCTGAGTCGTAAGAATCACTCAAAAACCCTTTGAGTTATTCAGCGAGAAAGTGAACAGGTTAAAATCGTTTTGTGTCAGTCCCACTATGCCTTCTTTCCAAATGAGCAATGGTGAGAAGCAAAGGATCATTCTGGCCTTCAGTAATGGTAGCAATATTCATACTCTGGCTTTTATCTTTAATGTCAGTTCAAGACCCATCAAGAAAGGGTGGAATAAGTTTAAAAAAAAAAGAGGAAAACTGGATCAGGAAGTCCCAACATCAAGAGGGATCATGATTTTTATTGTTCAAAGCAGAGTACAATAGTGTTATATAAACCTGAGATTATTAATCCAGTAAGATATCTTTAATCCTTTCTAAGATACAACAGTTCAAACTTAATCTAACAATTGGAAAATTTCTCTCTAAGACGATTTGGACAATTTTGCTGTTACCGCCGGTATGAAACTTTTGTGTTAACTACTAAAATCAGAACACCGGAATGAAACAAAAACAATTGCGTACAAATGCACAAAACACTTTCCTTAAAAACGTTTTTAGCCAGGAGAATAAACTAGATCAAATTTAAAAATTTAATTACGTAATCCCTATTCAGCATAAAATGTATTTGGAACTGATATAGAGTAGGTCCTCCATTTGCTAGTTTCAGTGTTTGTATTCGATTTTTCATGGATTTGATCAAGTTATCATCAATCGTCTGATTCATATTTTGTCACTCCTTTAGCATTGTTTCTTTAAGGGTTGCCACTGACGTTATTTTAGTTGCACGCTCTCGAAGTTTTCGGTCAAGGTGTTCCCAGGCATGCTCTATTGGATTCATATCAGGATTTTTGGGGTTCCGACGGCAGTGTCTTGATTCCATGCGATTCCTTCCAGGCCTTTGTTACTTTACTTGTATGATATGGCGCTCCATCTTCTTGAAAAAGGTAGACATTCTTGTCAATCTGATTGGTTTCAAATACTCAGATTAGTCCTTTCTCTAATATTTGACAGTATTTTATACCATTCAACCACTCATCAACAAGAATGAGCTCAGATTTCCCTCCAAACCAGACAGCGCCCCACACTATTACTCCAATCCCTCCATGTTTTTTTGTTGCCTGCAGACATTCAGTGTTCCAAGTCTCATTCTGATTTCTCCAAACATAAATCAATCACGAATTAGAATATTGGCAGGATTTACTTTAATCTGATCAAATTACAGACTGCCAAAATTCATAATCTTTACTCTCGAATTCTCTCACCCAGTCCATACACCTGTTCTTGTTAACCCCTGAAATCAAGGGCTTCTTTATTGCAACTCTTCTTTGATAGCCTAGTTCTTTCAGAGTTTTTCTCAACACATATGGCGATATTTTCATGTTGTTGGCGATATCTTTGACGCTCTGACGACGGTTTCTGACGACGTCTCGCTTCAGTGTCTTTTTCATTCGCTCAGACAGGAAACTTGGTCTATCTGAGAGTATTTTGTACCACTGTTTGCCCCCCACCACACACACATATACACACACTTAACTCTATGAAAACTCGAAAAATTGTGTATTTTTATAATTATGTTAATAAAATGCAGAAGACTTTGGAGAATATAAATCATCGATTATTTTGTAAATTGAGAAGCGTTTCTACCCAAAATTTAGCTCTGAATTGTAAAATACTAAACCCAATAAATCTAAGACATTATTTAATTAAAAAATAACAAATTCTAATAGCTTTTATGAATAATATATATCAAGCATATTATTGTTTGAAGCCAAAATATTTTTCTGATGAAAAATTAATCTTTACAAGAACTGTTTTCTTTTTTCAATGTTAAATACAAAACGTGATAAAGTTGTTAAGTATTTTAAAATTAAGTTTAAATATGTCATTTTGAAAATTCTCTTATTAAAAAAGATCTATTTTACAGCTGTTAAATTTGAAAGCTTATTACAATCTTCAAAGTGTATTTTTAAAATACTTTTATACATACCAAAAATGTATTAAAAACGTTTCGGAAAAACTACGGAGGCACCATTCAAAAATAATGCTATGTGGTTTAAGAGATATTTCTCCTGATAGCGAGGATCCGACCTCATAAATTGAGTTGCTTTCGTTCTCCCTAGCATGTGTCAAATTCTCTAACGGACCGACTATCATCATCGCATTTTAAAATTTAAAAAAAAAAAAAATTATGTATTTCCGTAAATATTTTCTTTTAATTTTTTAAATATAATTTTTTTTTCTTTTTCTCTGAGAGACAGACTAAAATTATTATTTTTTTCTTTTTTTTTACATTCAATTTTAGGGACGGAAACATTGCAGGCTTTAGACATATCTACGTTAAAAAAGTACCTAAAAATAAATAAAATATTAGACTTTAGAAAGTATTTAATTTTTTAGAATTATTTTAGAGTTTAATCAGCTGATTATCTTAAAATTCGAAAATACTGTCACTTCTGTGCTTCCGTCCGATAAATTGGCCTGACATTAGTTGTCGATACATTGACGTAAACGTCAATTCACACCTCCAAAACCAATCGCCACAGTTAGACACGCTTCTCTCATTTCCAACTAATTTTTTCTCTGCTAAAAATTACAGTTGTTTCCAATTACATTAAGTAAAATTTAAATTTTCTATTTTTTATAAAATAATTTTTCAAAACAATATAATGGAATTTTACGTTTTTAAACGGATAATTTCACTTTTGTATAAAAAGTGGCTGAGATGATCGATTTTATGCCAATTTTGATGACTCAAAAACAAAAAAGAAAAGACTCCCAACCAAACCTGTGATGTACCAGGAAGGATAAATAAACTTAAAAAATAATTAAAAACATCTTGCTCCCTCACCCCAATAGAAACACAAGAATTTAGATGACAAAAAATTTGTTTATCAAGTTTGAGGTCCTCTTTCATCAGAACATATCTCCTTTTTAGCGAAGTATTGAATTGAATATATCTATACTAATCACTGTACATATATACGCTTACATATATATATATATATATATATATATATATATATATATATATATATATATGTATATATAGATAGATAGATAGATAGATAATATTAGTAGTATATATACACATATTCATATTTCTCTCACTTAAACTGTCTTTGACTCCCCTCTTTAAAATTTATCTCTGTTAAATTTTAATCCCCCACCTTCTCTCGTCTGTTACCCCTGTCTATAGCTCTAACATTCGTCCCACACTCTCATACTTACACTCTCACTAAATTTTATTTTTTATTTCCGGAGTTGTTTCTTTCTGTTTTCTTTTTGAATTTATAGGTCTGATGAATTGGATCGTCTTTACGATTACAATGGAATAAATTATGACCATGGGATATTAGTGTTTAAGCCTTTTTATTTTATTATATATATATATATATATATATATATATATATATATATATATATATATATATATATAGCAGTACACTGAAGATCCGTTTAGGTGAAACCTAGGTAGGGTTGCCTGGCTCCTTAGGATCATTCTAGGTTTTGCTCTGCTTAGTGTATTGAGCACATTACGTAGTTGTCTTTTTATTCGTTTTTTTTTTTTGTTATTTTTACTTGGAGCTTAAACACTGGACGATTGTTTTCGCCTTGTTTTAATTGTCTTAGTTCTTTCTTGTTTTATTCTCCATTTTTCCTCGGGTACCGATTTGTTCTACTGCATATTGACCTATCCGAGTTTTTTTCCAAACGACTACCATCATATATATATATATATATATATATATATATATATATATATATATAAAGATATTTTTCTATGTACAAAATTTAATTACAGAAATAAAAGTGTGAAGCTTAATATTACCAGAGATATTCAAAAATGGGGGAAGCAACCGATTTCGCTCCCGCTCTTCAGGCTTCCACAGGAGATTTAATCTAAATTAAAAACATAGAAAATGTACACTGAAAATGTGTTCATATATATATATATTTTCTCACCTCCACATTTCCTTGTAAATAATGTACATATTACCTCATCTCAGAAATATAGGCATACTCATAATATTATTATTATTATTATTATTATTATTATTATTATTATTAATATTATTATTATTATCATTATTTTTATTTTCTCTGCTTCCTGGCGTTTACACATTTCTTTCCGGGTCCCACCCAGGGACCTAAGGTTAGAAATGGCATCATGACACTTTTCACTGACAAAAAAAAATAAATAAAAAATAAAATAAAATAAAATAAAAATTACATAGATAAAGCCCTTCGTAAAGTGTGGGCTGTACTTGTCAGAACAATTTTTTGTATCTCCTTGAGGCATGGGCTTCCAAGGAATCCCTGCAATTAGTTTGCTGCAATCTTTTCCAACCAGTCCTAGGGCCCCAACTACAACAGGGATTGTTGATGTTCCCATATCCCACAATTTGGAGACATCTATTTCAAGGTCCTTGTATTTTGACAGCTTTTTGAATATCTTCAAAGATACATTGCAGTCAGCAGGGACTGCCATATCATTAAGGAGGCATGTTTTTTGTTTGTGGTCTTTAATAACAATATCTGGGCGGTTGATTGTTCTGTCAGTGTGAATTGTGTAGTTCCATAGAATTGTAACAGGTCCTATCTCCGTAACCGGGTCTGGGTGGTGTTGGTACCAGTTTCTTTCAGTTTACTTTCCGTAGAAGTTGCAGATTTTTCAGTGCAGATATTGGCCCACTCTGTCATGTCGGGTTTTATATTCAGTGGGTGCCAATATCGTGCAACCTGATACAAGATGATCAATCGTTTCTGGATATTTATCACAGAATCTACATTTTGGGCTGACACAATATTTTAGTATATGTGCTTGATAATTCCTAGTTAGCAAGCATTGGTCCTGCGCAGCAAGGATAAAACCTTCAGTTTCCGCTTTCAACCCTGCACTGCGTAGCCACTGATGGGTACGGGTTTTGTCTACATCAGCTTGTTTGATACGGGCAGAGTATTGGCCATGAAGCGGTTTATCTTGCCATCGCTTCTGTATCTGGTCGGTTGCATTCGCCTTTGCTGTCTTTTTCAAGTATTTTGCAGTTTCAGCCGGTGTATTGTGCTGTAGTTGCATCTCTACGCTCATTTGAAACTCCATTTTGAATTTGTTGGCTTCTTTCATTACGGAGTAAAGACGCTTACTACTTTCATGTTCCTTGACGCAGTCTTCTGTAGTTTCCAAGTATCTTTGGAGGCCAATTGTTGTAGTTTTGTAGGACAGTTCTAGTTGAACTAATCATCTGCCTCCTTCGGATCTGGGCACATACAGACGATCAACATCAGCTTTGGGATGATGCATGCGATAGCAAGTGAGAAGCTTTCTCGTTTTGGCGTCCATTCGCTTAATTTCAGCTATGGTCCAGTTAAGGACATTAAAGCTGTAATGCACCACTGGGACAGCCAATGTGTTTATAGCTGATATTCTATTTTTTGAGTTTAGTTCAGTATTTAATATCAGACGTACACGCCTGTAGTACTCTTTTCTTATTTTTTCTTTCATTTGCCTAACATAATCTGTGGATATATTTCCCCATTCTTGCAGAAGTGTATCCAACAGTCGTTCTTCTTCACGCCGTATCCATTCTGCATTTGGGTTACATTCCTTTGGGTTGCTCCAAATATTTTCCCAAAATGTCTGTACATTATCAATCGATGGTGGCGTTTCGACATGTATAGGTGTTTTTCCAATTTCCCTGTAAAATTTCTTAAGATCTGTTCGGAATATTTTATTTTGGCGATAGAACCTACAACGTTTCTCGTATCGTCTTGTTCGCTGTGTTTTTAGCTGTAGTTTCTGTTTCAGGATTTCCTTGATCGATGGAATATCAATTAGGGATTTAATGCTATATTTCCGTTTGATCTTTTTGGATTTACGTGTGGAAATATTAGGGTTTCTGGTGAGCTCATCTAATATAGACAGCTCACATCTGATTTGTTTCATTTCTCGTATCAGTTTGGTTTTCCAAGCTGGTTCTCTGTGTCTGTTAATTTTATTTATTGTCTTGACACCAAGCTTCCGAGTCGCTGCTAGAGCTGTTGGGTATATGACGTTGTTAACTTCTGTTATGTTTCCCGGTGGTTTATCTGTTAACAGTGTTTCCAGGGCAGCATTGTATATTTTCACGATGTGCTTGTTGGGATTTGTCATATGGATTTTCGGGAGCTGGTCTCTGTCTGACAATTGTATGAAAGTTACTCTGCTGAGTACTTGGATGACGTCATTTTTCGCTTCGGTGATTTCAGCTTCGTGGTTTTCAAGGAATTCTAAATTAATGTACCTGGAGTCATCTTCAGTGACAATTTCTGGAGAACTAGAGGTTGTGTCTAAGGTAGAATCTTCGGTTTCATTTCCTGGGAGATTATTTCGTATTTCATTCGCTTTAGCGTCCACCTCATCCTCTGTCGCATTCTTTATTTCAACATTCGTCTCAACAGAGTTTGAGTGATGGGTCATAGTATTTTGCCTTATATCTAATTTTATCTCATCTATTTCTGCCTTTGAGAGTCTGTTATTTCGCATGATATCTCTGCGGACATTGGCAAGCATGTTTGGATTGAGGTTAGGTCTTATATCATTTCCCACCATATTTCTCCATATTTGGTATGTTTGATTGGTGGTGTTCTTTGCTGGGTTTCGAGTGCAGTGAAGAAGGATGTCATAACTTGTCGATACTCTTCGCGGCTCCATTTCGTTCGTTTAATTTTTACTAGTCGATTTGGCATTGAGACACTTGGTCCAAGGTTGGCGATAATCGGGGTTTGGTGACCTAGTGTGTCTTCGTGTGGGGAAGAGTTTGTTCCAGTGACAGACTTTTCGACCTCAGACTGGTTCCTCTCTGAGGGACGCGGCCCTTGTTGTCCCGGTTGACAGCCGATCCGGTATGAGATATTATTCGTATTCATTGAAATTGGTAGAGATGCGTTTTAACCTTGACCGCCAAGGGGTAATTTTGTTCAGATTACCAGCTTTAGGACGAGACTCGAAGAAGGTCCAAGAGCAAGCCCAGATTTGAGATAGTGGGTTTATTAATATATCAAAGTTAAAAGTTCATAACAGTGTATGGTATTCAGTTGGGTAGACAATACTAAGTTTTAACTTAGTATAAGTCCGAGTGACCACTCCAAGGGGGATAATTAGATTTTAGTATATAGACAAAAAAAAAAAAAATGATAAAGAAAGGTGAATTGCATGGCACAGGTAGACTTTTCACAAATGTTCAATTTTCCGTCGCCAACGACAGATACGTATCAAATTTTATGGGGTAGGCTGGACTTATACTACAGATTGGTAGGGGAGAGTATCGAAAAATTCATTCAACAAAGTGGTAGGAGCAAGGGAATAAAAGTTATACTTTTCCGGTCATCTCTCAACCTACTTGCCGCTGAAAGATAGGTTTTAAAATTTTCACTCAAAGAGATGATAGACAAAGGATAGAGAGTTGTAGGAAAATTACACCTGTAGCCATGAAAAAAAAAAACCCAGAAAACACAGATATAATAAAATATGATCCCTGTCAGTGTGGACATATATACATGTACATTCAATATATATATATATATATATATATATATATATATATATATATATATAGAGAGAGAGAGAGAGAGAGAGAGAGAGATTAGAAAACATGTACATATACATTAAAACTTGAAATACAAGTTAAAAAAAAAAAAGAAAAAAATAGAGGAGAGAAAAGGGGACTGAAAAGCAAGGAATTAACTTGAGACATTAGGATTTACAATCCTATCAAACTAAAGGAAAAGTATCATTCAAAGATGCTACATTTACCATTTCTTACAACTTCGGAGCATGGCACAAGTGACTCTCCACAAATGTTCAATTTTCCGTCGCCAACGACAGATACTTATCAAATTTTATGGTGTAGGCTGGACTTATACTACAGATTGGTAGGGGGGAGTATCGAAGAATTCATTCAACAAAGGGGTAGGAGCAAGGGAATAAAAGTTATACTTTTCCGGTCATCTCTCAAGCTACTTGCCGCTTAAAGATAGGTTTTATAATTTTCACTCAAAGAGATGATAACAAAGGGCAGAGCATTGTAGGAAAATTACACCTGTAGCCATGAAAAAAAAAAAAACAGAAAACACAGATATAATACAATATGATCCCTGTCAGTGTGGACATATATACATGTACATTCAATATATATATATATATATATATATATATATATATATAGAGAGAGAGAGAGAGAGACAGAGACAGAGAGAGAGAGATATTAGCAAACATGTACATATACACGCACCGACAGAGATATGGGATGCCTAGGGTAAAAAAAAAAAAAAAAAAAGGGACACAGGTGTCTGCTTAAGGTCTGGGGTGGGGATTAAAACTTGAAATACAAGTTAAAAAAAAAAAAAGAAAAAAATAGAGGAGAGAAAAGGGAACTGAAAAGCAAGGAATTAACTTGAGTCATTAGGATTTACAATCATATCAAACTAAAGGAAAAGTATCATTCAAAAATGCTACATTTACCATTTCTTACAACTTCGGAGAATGGCACAAGTGACTCTCCACAAATGTTCAATTTTCCGTCGCCAACGACAGATACTTTTATTATTATTATTATTATTATTATTATTATTATTATTATTATTATTATTATTATTATTATTAATATTATTATTATTATCATTATTATTATTATTATTATTATTATTATTACTGAATATCTGATAAAACCGTTGGGGAAGATAAAAAGCTGCTGTCTCTGAGCTATTAAATTAGTGTTGAAAAATCATGCAAACACATTTCATGAAAATTAAATATCCGTGCTGTTCTCCTCGGCGACATTGCATGTGTGGTTTCGATACTTCCTTGGGTCAAAAATTTCATCCACCCATTTTGACTGGATATTTAATATCGTTCTTAGCGTTCTGATAATTATGAGAAAACTGTTAACATAAGGTCTACTCAGTTTCATGCATAGATCTAAATATCTAACGGTCTTCGAAATTGTTCTCAAATATATTCTGTTAAACGACGCTGAATCATCTTTGGATACCTTAGCTGTCAGAATGAAACCGTACCATCATTTACTACACCATGCATGAATCATTCGTTTTAGCCTGTGAGTACTAAAAAAACTATCTGGAGCTCTTACTGTAAAACGAATCAGTAACAATAGATATGAAGTTATAATCGATAAGTTATAATCGATACGGCTTGAATTTATCAATTTATACTTTTGGAAAATGTTAATATCAAGTGTATAAAATACTGAAAATCAGAAGAAAAAAAAAAAAATTTCCGAGCCCAGACACCAGCAAAGATGGGCAGCCAATCCTTTTTTACACACGCCTGTTCAGGTACATGCGATATATATATATATATATATATATATATATATATATATATATATATATATATATATATATATATATATAATATATATATATATATATTGAACAAGGCCAGTAATATTAAAAATTTCTGGTCACGAAGGTTAGTGAACTCCTTCAAGCACAATCCATTTAGTCTTTCGAACAGTTTCGTGAAAACAATTTCACTCAGAGTCCTTGAGCTAACTCAAAATAATAATTGATATGACGTCAAATAGGAAAATTCAAAAATACTACTTAGTGAAAAAGCAATAGAAACTAAATAAGAGAAACATTTGTAAGAACAATGCTTTATGTAAGAAATTCAGACAACTTATGACCATTTCTAATTGGTGTAAATAAACAAAAGAAATACCAGTAACAATTCAGTAGCAATTGAGAAGTTTCACCTAAGAAATTCAGACAACTTAAGACTATTACTATTTGGTAGAAAAGCAAGAGAAATAAGATGAAAGAAACACTAGTCAACATGATTAATAATTGCAAAGGCTTCATCTAAGAAATTCAGACAATTTAAGACTATTGCTACTTGGTGGAAAACAAGAGAGATAAGACGAAACAAATACTAGTCAAAATGAATAATAATTGCAAAGGCTTCATCTAAGAAATTCAGACAACTTAAGACTATTACTACTTGGTGGAAATGCCAGAGAAATAAGATGAAAGAACTTAAGAACTTAGGACTATTAATATTTGGTTGAAAAGCAAGAGAAATAAGATGAAAGAAATACTAGTGAAAAATGAATAATAATTGACAAGGCTTCATCTAAGGAATTCAGACAATTTAAGACTATTACTAATTGGTAGAAATGCAAGAGAAATAAGATGAAAGAAATACTATTCAAAGATCAATAATAATTGAAAAGGCTTCATCGAAGAAATTGAGACAACTTAAGACTATTTCTATTTGGTAGAAAAGCAAGAGAAATAAGATGAAAGAAATACTAGTCAATATTTAGAAATAATTGATAATGCCACTTCAATTTTACAACGCTAAGACTATTGCGACAAGCTGCAAAGACTAAAGAAATTCGAAGAATGAAATGCCAAAATTGATTGAATTATTGTCACTCTTTTATCGAGTCAATGTAGATAACATGATGCTATTACCAATTGGTGTGTAAACACTTGTGGCACGTTTGATTTTGTAGTTAGTTGATTGATGATTTACGTCGGCAAGCCTTTAGTATTACTCGTGATTGGATTAGTGTGGATTTATTGGGAATCAACAGTTCTGACTGCAAGCCTTCTGATATCTGGAATCAGTCTTCCTCCAGAGAACCTAGGGGTCATAAATTAAAGTGATGTATGGATCCTTTTCGAGTATTAATTTCACCTTTATCTTACTTCCCAGAATGCTCTACGTGACCTTCTAATTTCTTAAGAGAAAGAGAACAGCAAGTTATCAATAAATTAGTTATCCTTTCTCGCGTATATTATTTCCTTTATGACCAAACTAGTTGTCCCGATTGATGTACGTTTAGAGACACAGGGGAATGACGTTAGTTACCTACCAAACAAATTGGTGTAAATGGATGTTGCAGAACAGAAATTTAAGGCCGGCTGCTACAAAACTTTTCAAATGTTTTAAAGTTGTAGAAGTTCCTGACGACACCCGAACGAAGAAGAAGAAGAAGAAGAAGAAGAAGAAGAAGAAGAAGAAGAAGAAGAAGAAGATGAAGAAGAAGAAGAAGACGGAAGAGAAGAAGAACAAGAACAAGAACAAGGAAGAGGAGAAGACGAAGAAGCGGAAGAAGGAGAAGAAGGTGAAAAAGAAGTGGAAGAAAAAGTGGTAGAAGAAGAAGAAGAAGAAGAAGAAGAAGAAGAAGAAGAAGAAGCGGAAGAAGAAGTGGAAGAATGAAGAGAAGAAAAGAAGAAGCAGTAGTAGTAGTAGAAGTAGTAGTAGTAGTAGTAAAAGAAGAAGAAGAAGAAAAAGAAGAAGTGGAAGAAGCAGGAGAAGAAGATGAAGAAGAAGACTATGCGTACGAAGAAGAGGAAGAAGAATAGGATGACGAAGAAAAATAATCATAAGAAGAAGAAGAGGAATAATACTACTACTAATAATAATAATAAAAAGAAGAAGAAGAAGAATCATCATCAGCAGCAGCAGCAGAAGAAGAAGATGCAGAAAACGAAAAAAAGAAGTTTTCCCTCTGAAAGTTCTCCACTGCCTCAACCGGGTATTGAACTCACACTCTTTGGGTCCTGTCACTGCATCTAACCAACGCCTTTATCCACTATACCATGTGTCCTTGCATACAGTACCTGGTTATGGGAGTGGAGAACTTGGAGAGGGGAATTAACATGCGATAACTGCTAACTGACATCCATTAGAAATGGTACATGGAACTAGAACAGTCTACCCCAGTGAGCGAAATAAAGGGTTCAGTTCGACATTCCAACCACCTGAATACGGCCGGAGCGTACAACGGCCGAAACGTTGTGATAATGGCGACAAAGATGAGGACAATAGTCCGAATAATAATAATAATAATAATAATAATAACACGGCCACACAAGAAGTTTAAGCAAGAAGATCAAACAGAAAGGTAAAATTAAAGCAATAAATTAAGTTCCACCAATCAAGGAAATACGTCAACAGAATCTGCAATTGAAGTCACAGAGAACAAGACGATATGAAAAGCGTTTTAGGTTCCATCGACAAAATAAGATATTCCAAAGTAACCTCAAGAAGTTTTACAGGGAAATTGAAAGATCTGAAGCTACCATTTATTGAATTTTTGGGAGAATATTTGCAGGAACTCAGTGAAATATAATCCCAATAGAGATGGATCCTACGGGAACGAGAAAGAACGAAGGATAAACCTCTACAACAGTGATGATCGACCGGTCAGTCACGTTGGTAGTTTGGGTAAATTGCATGGCATTTAAAAAATAGCCTACCATTCGTTATCACTGTATCATTTTTCACTTAAATGACGTATAGTGCAGCTAGTCTGAGATCTCATTTTATCTCTCATCAAAACATGGGGTCACCGCGCATGCTCAGCTAAATAGCGCAAGCTACTGTAAAAACTAGTTAGCGATTTCCAAATTATGCCTAGAAAAGAAAGGGTCTAGAAATGAGTAAGGGGTGGGGGTGCACCATGTATGAAACAAAAAATATACCACTTCCATTCGGAATGGGAAGAGGACATTTTTTTTTCACAATGTCGTATTCGAAATGTATTTGATTTGTCAATCTCCCATCGCTATTCCAAAGAAAAGAAATGTAGACGACACTTTCAGACTGTTCATAAAATCTACGACATTGACATCCCATCGAAAAGCGAGATGAGAAAGAAAAAGGTGACGGAATTATAATCATAATTGTCCGGACAGCATTCATATTTTCTCACAGTTCTCCTCAAAAGCGAAGACAGTTACCGAATCATCTTTCAGGGTGAGTCATAACTACTATTAGGCACAAAATGTCCTTTCCAGCTAGATAATAGATAAAAGAGGCATTCGTTGAAGCATCTGGCTAGTTATTTCGAGACTTTAAAAACAAACCGAATATATTACCTTGAGTCAAAGCTCTCCAGCTATCAATATATACAGTTACAACGTCGCTGTGAATTAATGGTCAAGGATTTGAAACTTCAGCTTTGGAGTAACGTCGCGGACTGTGAGTGTTTTGTTGTGGACACAGAATCGGTTTCGAAAGAAAACTCGAACTCAGCAATTTAGTGAAAACATATTAACAAAAAGAACGAATACAAAAGTGTTGCACGTCCGACTGAAGGCAAAGTACAGTAGTCAACTCGTCAACTGTAGACAGCGATATTTAGTTACCGACCCCACGAGGGTTACATGTGGCACAAGACCGTTTTAACGTGGGATCTCCGAGACCGTAGGCTCGGCCATAATAATCCATCTTTGAACCCCCATAAACGGGTTCAGGGGCAGTCAACCTCCCCGAACGAGACTCTGCCCTTCAGAGGATCCTCGTCCGGGTTCTTCTCCGCCCGAAGGCAGAGAGTTCGACTGTTTAGCTGTAATAGGTCAACTGTAGACAGCGATATTTAGTTACCCCACCCACCAGGAGGGTTACATGTGGTCCAAGGCCGGTTTAACGTAGGATCTCCGAGCCCGTAAGCTTGGCCAAAAATAATCCCTCTTTGAACCCCCATAAACGGGTTCAGGGGCAGTCAACCTCCCCGAACTAGACTCTGCCCTTCAGCGGATCCTCGTCCGGGTTCCTCTCCGCCAGAAGGCAGAAAGTTCGACTGTTTAGCTGTAACAGGTCAACTGTAGACAGCTCTCTTGAGAGGTATAATCTCCCCGTATATATAGCAATAGAAAGTGTCCATTTAGCCCATAAAGGTAGGTCCCATAACAGTTTCTCATTACAAATGGATGTGTTTACAGGCGTAAATCATACAGCTCAGTTGTGCATTTTTATTCAGATTGTGTTTACAGATATGACTGCAAAAGAGGAACTGTTAAAAATACTAAGCATAAATGGGACACCCGAGGTGAGAGGATATTTTTCAGTCTTTCAAAAACTTGATCGAGAAAACTCAGCTCCCAATGTGCAAATTCGTGTCAATCTCCACTGAGGGTGATCCCTCAATGGGTGCACCCTTGAATGGATTTATTGCCAGGTGCATAGAGGGTGTTGCTTTTCTCGACTTCCTTAATTACCACTGTATAATACACCAACAAGCATTATGCGCAAAAATGAATTACATAATGCATGTGCCAATGAAGATGGCATTTTCTATTCGAGCCAAATCTCTTCAAAGACGGCACTTCCGGACGCATCTTATATGGCGGACAGCCATCACTCTGAGTTGTTGCTGCACATTGATGTGAGATGTCTTAGTAGGGGGAAAATTCCTACAGAGATTTCGAGAGCTCTGTCCGGAGATAAAAGTGTTTCTCCTCGTCGCTAAACATGCAGAATAGAAGCAACTAAATGATGATCAGTGGCTGCTAGACTTGGCATTTTTAACTGATCTGACCGACATGTTGAATAGGATTAATTTAGAGCTGCAAGAAAAAGACAAAACTGGCCAAACTGATCAGCCCAGTTAATGCTTTCAAGCGCAAAATGAAACATCTGTCCTTAAACATGCAGCGCCTTGATTTGGGAAACTTTCAAATCCTGCGTCAAAGCTTGCGATACAACAGAAGCTGTGTGCAGCTTTTGACCGTGAGCGCTACGCACCACAGATTGACCATTGTCTGTCAGAGTTTGACAGGCGCTTTCATGTCTTTTCTTTACTGGAGCCAGTTGCTACATTTTTGTGCAACCCATTTCAGGAAGGTGTTGAAGTTGATTCAGTCACATCGCTGTTTCATCTGAACTCTTCTGAATCGTAAGATGAGATTTTAACGCTAGAGGCTGACATTGAGCAGAAGACAGTGGCTCACGGTTTGTTCTGGAACTGGCTCACTGAGGTAAACTACACAAACCTAAGTGTTGAGATGTTGAGTGTTTCCGCGTGCGTCTATTGAAATAAGGACAAACACATACGTAGGGAAAAATACTGGTATATTTGAAGAGGTATTTACAACAGAGAGATTAGTAGTCAAACGAACGCAGGTTAGTCAGTAACAATCAGAAAGAGTATAAAGTCCAACAGTATCTTCCGGTAGAGAGACGAAAGTGTGATGGTCACCTGATCTCTTCCTAGAGCTCTATAGAACTGTCCTATTAGTAGTAGAGAGATCAGTCCATTCTGATGAGAAGGTGGGTGCGCCCCAACACTAAGGAAATGTGCTACCTTCTTGAATATATCATTTGGCTCAATATATTTATGTGTATTAACCGTTTTCTACTTGAAGATATTATAAGTTCAAATACCATTCCCCAATTTACCAATATCCCCAAAATAGAAATCCCCAGGAAATGACAAGGTACCCAAATTTTAGCTCTGTCATCTGTCATAAATCCAGAAAACTCTTGGACAAAATTTATAAATGTTAATTAATAACCCCAATGAGATTCCAGAATAGATCTATGAAAGTATTTCATACTAAGGATTTGGAAATGTATAAAGTCTTTTCGGTGATAATAAATTTAATTAAATATAACATGGGATTGTGGGAAGTCATACGTAAATCCCACGTAAGGTACTGCCATTTGTAATTGTTTGAATATAGGACGAGGAATCGTTTAAGGAATCTCTCTTTCGCTACCTCTTTTTCTTGTACTTAATCCTCTTTTCGTATGAATTAAACCTTAACAACTATGGATACAAATAAAAAAAGAAAGTGTTTAATCACTCATTCTACATAGATGAGATCAAATGCTTTGCCAAATGAGTAAAAGAGTCTCCCCAATACTGTAAAATGTTTCAGTGAGGACATCGGCATGGATTTCAGATTAGATATATGTGCAAAAGTAACATTCAAAAAAGGAAGAATTACAGAAACATAGTCAATAGATTTAGATTTTATAAGAAAGTTTAGGGAACTGTAACAAGAAGAAGCCTATAAATTCCTGGGAAGAAAATTGAATAGAGAATTACCAAATGAAAAAGAAAGCAAAGAAAGATAGAAGTGATGGCAAGATAATGCAGAAACGATGTCAGATAAACCACTTCACAGTCAATACTCCGCCCGTACCAAACAATCTGATGTAAACTGACCCCTTATCCATCAGTGGCTACCTAGAACTGGTTCAAAAGTATTGTCCGCCCTCGCTGCTTCTATTCTATTTGTCCTTAATTCTCCTTTCGCATGAACTAAAAAGTAATAACTATGCATACAAAATCAAGATGAATGTGTTTAATCACCTATTCTATTAGGCTGATGCAAAAATAATGTCGTTTTCAGACGTATTTTTAACGTCAAAAAACGACATTATTTTTGCACCAACCTAATACATGGATGTCATCAATGACGACTGTATAGAATGTTTCAGAGATGACATCGGTATGGATTTCGGATTAGAGAAATGTGCAAAAGTAACATTTTGAATATTTTCATCCTGTTGGGTTTTTCTATCAACACAGTCTGAACATTACAAGCAAATCGCCCGGACATTATTATCAAAGACAGAAAAGAAATGCAGGATATGTTACCAAAACACTGAAACTATTGATCATCTTGTCTCCAGATGCTATTTACCCAAACCTAACAAGTTGAAAAAACGTTATAACAGGGTAGGTAAAAAAAAAAAAAAAAAAAAAAAAAAAAACCTGCATTGGAATATCGGTCAGCATTAAAGGATTAAAACAGTTGCAAACTTGTATGAAAATCATCCTTAATTTGTTGTTGAGAAAGTATACATTTCCATCTTGTTGGGTTTTTCTATCAACACAGCCCGAACAATAAAGCAAATCGCCCGGACATAATTATAAAAGACAGAAAAAAAGAAAAAAGGACACTGATTGACATTAGCATACCAAATGACAAAACATATCCGCGCAGGCCTTTTTGAAAAATTAAGCCAATACAAAGACCTGGGGATAGAAACTTTTCCCAGAAATCTCAAATCACTTATTTTGCCATTGTTAACATAAGCAATTTGTTCAAATGAACTACATTCCTTAGCTTCACAAGTTCAGACCTTCACTGCCAGGATTTTCCTTGCCGCATACACGGCGTCAAATCATCCTCATTCCCTTCATATTCTGTGTGTAGATGAAATGCAGCTCATTATTTATATTAACTGCATGAGTGATTTTATCTTGGTCAAATTAATGGCAATTGGTGCTGAATAATTTGGATATTTAGATTTTGAAAATAAATGCTTTTTTTTTCTAATTATTTCCAACAATATAATAAACGATTTTTTGTTGAGTTTTAATAATTCGATTTCTTAGTTATTTAAACATAGTCATTTACTGCTATGAAAAGGATAACAAACTCAGCATTTAGATCACAGCTTGGGAATAAAAGGAATTTTTAAATGCTTGAATTCACACAGTGATATGTGTAACATACAAGGCATATAGGTGGAAGGTAATAAAGATAGCGAAAAATGATGCTTGAAAATTGACTTAAGGAGGTTAAGAGCGTAATGTTCAAGGAAAGTTGAAGATGGGGGGGACCGTCTGTTCCACAAAGTTACATTTCTTAGAATGAAATCTTGGAATTTTCTTCCTGCATTTGAAACCGCGGGGGAAATGACGATGATTCGTCTCCGTAGAAGTAGCATCTGAAATATTTTGCAGCTTGCAATGTAAGCCACCCATCATATAGGAGGGCGTAAACGATTTCTTAAAGAATATCAAGGCTGGAGAGTGAGGGTTGAACTAATCTGACCCTTGCAGAAGTCGATTTGCCAGTTCAAGACTAATAACTTTGCAGATTCATTGAATTTTATCAAGAAATTCTTAACTTTCATTTATTTTAAATAATTTCATCCTAACTCTGTTGCATGTCATGTTGATTCACTGTTACGGGTTATCATATTTTGAATATTGCTGCTACGTCTGGCTACGTTCTCTTGCTACATATTTAGAAATTCCTGATAAAATCCAAAGATGAATCTGCAATGTTATAGGTCCTAACCTGGCATCTCGGCATCAATCACTTTCCCACCGCCGTAACGTAGCTTCCCTGTGCCTTTCATATAAATACTTTCATGGTAATTATCCTGATGAAATTTCGACTATGCTACTTAAGACTATATGAATTTAATAGCAGTACTAGATTGGCAGTTAGGTCTCATCAGTTTACAATTAAAGTTAAAGGTTCTATATTAACAGTTTAATCTCTCGCACTTTTCGCTTTTGCTTTCTTCTTTTCTTCAGTGTTAAAAAATTTAAATTCAATATAAATCGTTAGTTTATGCCTTCTTAAACACAGTTCTTTTATCGTCTTCTCTTCTTAATAATATTTTATCTCATAATCTGTCACACTCATTCATCCTTGCGTCTTAGTGTTTTTATTGCCTTGTTTAAGGTGAAATGAAAAAACATCCCCTGGGACTGTTATTCTAGCGACATTTTCTGTAATAAATTACGACATGCGCAAATCGATCAAAGAATTAACTACGTTGCGCAGCAGAATTTCTGGGCGCAGTGCCGGGTATCATTGATAATAAACGAATAAATGTCAGAATTATTTGATAGAAAAGTAAGTAAAACGACTTCGGCCCAACCCACGGATGTGTAACGAATGGGATCAGTCGAAAAGAATTACCCAATAATGAATGGTTTGCAGTTTCTTTGTGTATTTATTTGCGACGGTTGTATCTTGAATTTGCATTAAACATGGTGCCAAATGCTTAGAGTGGGAAGAAATTAGGCAGAAATGCGGCAGAATAAAAATTCTTGGTAAACAAATTGTATTTTCTGTTTGGTTTTCGAAAGCCATTGATCGAAATTCCTTTGAGGAAGTGAAAAAAAAAAACCCAAAACAATTCCTGCTTTTGCATAAATCGACATAATGATAGTTCCATAGTCGTATGTTCAGATATAAAAAAAATCATATTTTTGAGAGATACATAAGCAAACGATCATACATACACAGAATGATATATGCTCAAATATTTGCAGGTAATTAATCAAATATTACATTTCTCCTGTGCATGATGCAAAGCAATATATATTCTTGTATTTTCCCCAGAATGCAAACCTTACTAAGTTTCCAGAATAAATGCAGTTAAGCCTTTTAAAAGTTTGGGAGAGGATAGAATATGCGACACTAAAATCTTAACGCTTATTCGTTCATTTTATTTAGGGCATTTTGCGCCGCTGTAATCATCACTTCCCTCTATCTCAAAATAATGGTCCATGGAGACATTCAGGGCAGAATAGTGCACTGGCGATGGTGAGGTTACCGCGTCCTTCTTTTCAGAGGTGGATTTATTTTTTAATTTACCTTTTACTTAACCCTAGAACACTATTGGTGTATAGTACCCAACTCAAATTCAGTACCTGATTTTTGTTACCTAAATAATGTTTTTCAGTTCCTATTAATGATAACTCAAAGTACAAAGTTAGAAGTGCCTGCATGTAAAATATTAGGTTGTCCCAAAAGTTCATAAACACTTGCAAAAAATTTTACTCGCTAAGTAATAACAAAAACAACAAAAATTATTCCTCAAAATAAAGACCATCATTTTCCAAGACTTTCTACCTTCGATCTGCAAGCTTTCGGATCTGGTGAAAGTACCATTCAGCCGGCTTTGAATCAAAGAATTCTTGACACGCTTCCTCGACTTCAAACGAGTCGAATCGTCGGCCTTTCAGAAAGTGTTGCATTGAGCGGAAAAGGCCGTAATCTGATGGAGCACAGTCAGGACTGTAGGCTGGATGTGGCAGAACCTCAACGTCGTCCAGCTCTTCAAACTTTCCTTTGGTCTTCCTGGCGGTTTGTGACTTGGCATTGTCCTGCTGCATGAAAGCGGGAGTTCGGTTGATCAGAGCCGGGTACTTTTGCATCAACTTTTCGTAGACCCGCTCCAGTTGCTGACAGTAAAGTTCGGCACTGATGGTACGACTATTCGGAACCAACTCAAAATGCACGATTCCTTCAAAGTTCCACCAAACGCACAACATGACTTTCTTGCCGAATTGATCTTGTTTTGGAACCGACGGTGTCCCTTGCCCTTTCTGAACCCATCGCTTGTCTCGATTGTGCTGGATTGTGTTGCATAAAAATTCAGTTTTTCGCAAGTGTTTACGAACTTTTGGGACAACCTAATATTTCAAATAAAGATATATATTAAATTTTTTTATATATATTTTCAAAATCGGGTATGATCTACTCATATTTAGTAGTGGTGTAACTTTAATTGATGGTAGTGTTCTAGAGTTAAAGAGACAGGGCCTTACAAGGCAGCAGGTGGGTTTGAAATTAGATTTCCTTTTATCCAGAATCGTTGCCACACAAGGCTATAGGACCCTGTCTATCCTGATATTTGACGGGAGAAGAAATGGTTTCATTTCTTCCCCAAGGTTATTAGCACGTAAGTGAATTTAATGTACTTGAATGGAATTGAAACTCGGCTCTCTGATTCCTCAATCGGAACCGATAAAAACAGAACATCCTGAAAGCATATTGGATTATCGAAAGATGCATTTTAAAAGTTAGACATACTACTAAAAATATACGATTTTTTAAAACCAAAGATAACAGTACTAGATTACTGTAGGATTTCCATGCCGGGCAATCTCTTAAGAGATGAGGAGAAAACGGGCGGCAATAGAAATATGGTTCTACAGAAGGATGCTGAGAATACGATGTATCGAACATGTGAACAACGACGAAGTTTTAGAGGAAAAGGAAACAAAAAGGACACTAGATAACATCAGAAAGTTGAAAATTCTACGAAACATAATGATGAAAGATGGCTTAGAAAACTTGAAACACAATGAGGAAGGACGGTTCGGAAAAATTAACCCTCACAAGGCGTACTGAGAGCAAAACAGTTAGGTGAAGACAGCTACCCACCTAGCAGACAAACTTGTGGAGATGGCGGAAATGGGTCGGAAGACTTGGCAAAGGGATAAATACAGCTAAGAGCCACGTGATAGGAAGCTATGGACAGCGATTTTTAACTATGTCCTAAAGAGAGGCGATACTTAGAAGGATTTCTGTTTGTTTTTCTTCTTTTCAGGCCATGGGATATCATGACCCTCCACAGGTTCTTATACTTTGAAGCATTAGGCAACATTTGTACTCTCGCCATCTCTCGCATATCATTTTTTATCATTTCTTTCCCAACAAGATATTAATGCTCAATATGAGAGAAAGAGAAAGAACAGGCATTTACAGACAAAGTAAGAGAACAAGAATTAAGAGGACAAAAGTAACAACTGACATTGCATTTAATATTCTGAAGATCAAAGTTGAGTGGAAAGCAAGAACCCAAAGAGAATTCCACAAGCGAGAAGTGTGAGAGAGGAAACTGTTAGCATAGAACTTACGGTTACATCTAACCAATTCCAAACGTAGATCAATTAAACCTTCTGCACTTAAATTCATAAAGTTTAGGTACTATAGAGGAAAGCTCATTAGAGCAATTGCCACAAAAATAAAGGGTGTTTCAATAAGTTGAACCTATTTTAAATGTGAATTATGAAAAAAATTGAAAAAAAATGCATTTTATGACAAATTTTGCTCTCGTCAAAATATCCTCCTTTAGCTTTTATTACTGCAGAACCAGTTTTTGGCATTCGTTGCAAAAGTTTCTCAACAGATTGTAGTTCATTTTTTGAGATGAGATGAGGTATCGTTTTCTTATATCACAAAATAATAATATCCCACAACAATTACAAATGGGAGGGTAATTTTACGTTTCCTAGCTTTCTCTTGTTACATTATATCCCTAAAAGCTTTTCGACCTACTCATACGCACTTATAGTGCACTTTCGCCCTATGTATTAAAAAGCCTTCGATGAATTTCAGCCGCTGACACACCTTCTACTCATTGTCTCTCCTCGCTGCACACTGCTAGCGGAGCGTTCATGTCTACACTGTAACAGCATCAAGAAAACTGGCGCAATCAAGCTCAAAATTCGATCACGTGACCATAATAGCAATAACAATAGGCACGAATGAACAGAAGGCAGTGTGAGAAACTTAAAGATATATTTACCCTCGTGTGTGTGTATATATATATATATATATATATATATATGAAGAAATATAGTCTTAAGGTGTGCTATATTTATGGGATAAAGTGCTCAATATCTGAGATAGAGCGTGTGTAAATATAAAAGTGAACATAGAAGTCAACACTTAGAGGCGATGCAATCGTCAGCATGCATATAGCATGAAACAGACTCTAAGTGTTTACTTCTATGTTCACTTTTATTTATATATATATATATAAATAGAGGGCGTGGGCGAGTGCTTAGAACGTTAACTTTCTGACCGTGAAACCCAAGTTCGAAACTCATTACGGTTGTTTTTTTGTGTTTTTTTTTTTTTTTGTTTTTTTTTTTGTCAGGAAGAAGACTTCCTGGTCTCATAGGTCTGGAGTGCGGCACCGTTGAAAAGTGTCTGAAAACCCAACCACAGGTTAACGGAAACCTTGTAAGTGAAATTGGATCGACGGGAGGTTTGGGGGCTGTCGATAACAGTTCTAGCATGAAGTCACAAGTCATCGTGACCGAGGGTTTAAGTGTGCTGGCCTTGTTCAGATTGTTGATCAAGCTAAATAACATTCTCCCTCCCAGAAACTGTAACTAAGGTCTGCACAGCATAGATACAGTATAAACCACAGGTGGGCTCTGTGGGTGTTCAATAAACACAAATGCGCCTGAGCGAACGTCTACAATAGGGATTTACTAACCGTCCTAGAATACGAGTGGCCAGAAATTCCGGAGAAAAAAAAACTACTAAGACATATCACTCTATTGACTGAACTATGTACTTATTTCATGTCACGTTAACTGGAAAACATTTAAAACAAAAGAATTCGTGTATTTACCAAATTCCAAAATTCACATAAAAAAAATTCTCTTCAAATATTTAAACGTTAGCGTTGCGACTTAATAAATAACATTCTTTAAAAAGAATTTTTTAGATCTGCAAAACATTTATTTCGTCTTCAAGTTTTGATTTTGAAGGAAAAAAAAATTAAAGCCTGATGATGAAGACACCAGATCCTTCTGACAACAATTTTATACATAAGGATCGCATCATTCAGTGGATTGTTAGTAGTTTAATGCTTATATGAAGTCTGTTATCGATGAGATTTCCCTATTATTTCCATTAATATTACTAATTGATTCAATGTACGATTATCGCTTTATAATATATATATATATATATATATATATATATATATATATATATATATATATATATGATAGAAATTATTAGGAGGATTTGATAATTATATTTATTTGCAATCTCTTCGTCACCGAGGCCCGTTCGAACACTTGGTATGACGGACGAATATAGGACGAAACAGCCATGCAGTGCTTTCTGCATTCTGTTGAGGTTTCTTTCAGATTCGATGAATTACTGATATATATATATATATATATATATATATATATATATATATATATATATATATATATATATATATATATATATATATATATAGTAAGTAAATAAATAATAATAAATCCTTTGGGATATAATCCAAGTTGATTATATACATAATCATAGACAACTGAACACCGCTGAAGATTGAATGAACTTGGGAAAACAAAACTATTCGAAAGAAAATTGTTGTATTTTTCTTACTCAATTTTAGAAATCTACCAAAAAATTCAATCAGCAAACATTTTTTCAAACACGTTTTGTTGAATATGACAGACAAGGAAAATTTTATTTTTTTTTTTTTTATTGAGTTTTTCTAATTTTCCCTATTTTTGTCTGGTAGTTGTGTCAAAGGATTGTAAAAATTGTCCCTAGTCTATATTGTCTCAAACGCTTTCGACCAATTCTTTAGCCATTTTCCAGATGTTTGTTGCTAGTAGCTCAGATTTTTTTCGCGTTTGGCTTTTTTAACATGTAATTATGCCTATATAGTATTAGCGTTTATTCCGAGCTCCACGAAAACATCTGCCTGTGAAAGAAGCCCTCATCTGACACCTGGTATTAATCTCACCTCATTTAGCAACGGAAATAATGTGCTCAGTTTTTTTGTTAAATGGAAAGTCCCCAACTTGAATTCCAGCTAAGTTCTTTTCGCGGGGTTCGGAATAGCTTCTACTACTACATAGGCATCACGCAACCAGCTCTTGAACGGACAATCATGTGAAAAGAAATTAACAACAAACACTTTACAAGAAAGCAGATGTCAATAAAGCCAATGCAGTCAGTTACCAACTTGCTCCTCTTCTAAAAGATCCTAGCATTACCATGAGCACCAAGGCAAATCTCATCAACGTCATTTTCCTACCAACGCTGACATACCAGTGCCTGACATGACACTTAAAAAAAACCCTTGGGGGAAAACTGATCACCTGTGAGATAAAATGCCTGAGGAGAGCAGTGATAAAGACCGGGCGAGCAAGATCAGGAATGAGGCAGAAAAAGATATGGTAGGAGCAATACCAATGATACAACACTTGAAGTGAGGGAGGATCAAGTGGTTTGGACACCTGACACGTGTGTCTATCAGCTAATCAGCCCTACGAACATACACCCTCAGCTGGAGGGGAGAGGGAGAGCAAGAAGACGCTGGACCGACTCAGTGTCAGGGACGCTCAGAGCCCACAGGTTATGTCTCCTCCAGGCCACTCGTCTTGCCGTTGACAGACGACTGTGTCTCCTCGCGACGCCAAACAGCACAAAGGAAAGGAAAAACTAAACTAAATTAACAACAAACCCCTTTAAAATTGCTAAAGAAGTGGCTGAAAGCTTTTAGGACAATAGACATTATGGAAAATTTTACATTCTCTTACCGCCACAAAACTGAAAAAGTTAAGAACATTAGAAAAAGGCAATAAATCATTCATCATAATTTAGCCTATCGCCCGGTTCATACGCCTCCTCAGTTTTTTGAACAGGTTTATTCCTTTTCCTGTTTAGGATAGATTTTCCGATTCCTTCAACTCTGTACTTCTGATAGAACAAAATGAACTCTAAAACTTTATTCTGTAATTATTATTTTCGTCCACTCACATTAGGAGTAAATATGTTTGCGTATCGTCCAGTTCACACTCCTCCCCGGACTTATGAAGAGGAGTAGAGGTTTATCCCTTGTTCCCTGTTTAGGATTGTGTTTAGTGCCCTTTTAAATCTATACTCCTAACTCCTACCTATACATGGTACGATATGTCAATTGTCGACATTTTATATTTTTAATTTCGCGCATGCACGTTTTTTTTTTTCTCCGACTACACAGAAGAGTGGGTTCAGATCAGCACCGTCTGTGGGAAAAAGAACACAATACACGCAACTCACTCTGCCAGAAATTTGTAAACGGCATGATATACTGCTTGGCAATAGTGTTTGAGTATCAACCTGAGGGTGGTGCAGAAGATTAAGAAAGATCTGGATGAGTTTAATGGCGATTACGAAGGTATGGCAGCTCGGAAAACTCAATGTTATCGTTCTGATAAGAAAATAGCTCCTTAGACTCAGAGGCCTACATAAGGTTCCTTGAGGAGCTAGTACCTTTCTGGGCCAAGAGGGTGGATCCTGGAAGACTCTAGTTCTGGCAACAGGACTCTGCACCATGCCGCACAAGCAAGAGAAATATAGTCATGACTGTAAGACAATTTCTGCGGCGACATCACCCCTTACATCTGGTTACCTAACTCCCTAGACTGCAAACCACTTGATTATTCTGTGTAGCGCACAGTCCAGAGAGAAACCAACAAAACTCCTTGTAACACCAATGATGAATTGAAGACACGGATTATGGAAGTATTCACCAGCTTAAAAAAAAAAAGGAGACCGTCCAGAAGAGATGCAGGAGATTCCGAAATCGTCTGGAGGCTGTGGTTGAAGCCAATGGAGATTTTATTGAATAAATTTACCCTTTATTATATCAAGATCTTTTTGATAAATATATATATATGTTAAAATGAGATGTCAGTGTTATTTTCATTTATGTGTAATTTAGACGACAATTTATCAATCGCAACTTAACCTCTCCGTCTAAACTTTGAAATTTTATTCCGTAATCGGCCTCTTCATGTGTAGAATTAGCTGTAATCCTTCATGTTATCTTACTCTTTCATACGCTTATAAAAATCCGGACAGTAACCATCTACCTTGAGTGAACCTTGAGCCTTGCACTGATGAACATACACTATTATTTTCTAATTTGAATTCTAACGTGATAATGTAAGACAACTTTTGAAATTTTATTATATTTTTATATATTTTTATTATTTATTCTTCTTATTATTATTATTATTTATATTGTTATTATTAATAATTAATTATTATTACTCTTATATTATTATTAATAATAATTAATTTTAATTTTGATATTATATATTATATATTAATTTTATTATTTTTGTTTTATTTATTTTATTTATTCTAATGTTTTCATATATTTTTAATTTTTTATTATTATTATTATTTATTACTATTATTATTTATTATATTATTATTAATAATTAATTATTATTATTATTATTATTATTATTATTACTCTTATATTATTAATAATAACAATAATTAATTATCATTTTTTATATTGTTATTTATTATATATTTATTTTATCATTTTTATTTTATTACGTTATTCTATTATTTTAATGTATTTTTGAATTATTTATTTTATTATTTATTATTATATTTCTTTTAAATTTTTATTTATTTCATTATTTATTATATATTTTTATTATATTTCTTTCGATAAGAAAACGCAAGTCTAAAGAAGGGACGATATTCCTTCGTTTATAAATAATATAATGAAAACGTATTGTTAAATTTAATATGCAATTTCCTTCAATTTTTTCTCTGTAATTTTTCCTGCATACCTAGGGAAAATAATGGGTATGTCCCCATTCACATAAATATAGTAGTAAATACTGTATGTTGGTCTGCAGTTAGAGATTCATCTTCAGCTGTGCTGGTCAAACTCTCTTCCTCCGGCCAGAGAGGATCCCCAGATGATGCTATGTTGAAGGGTAGAGTCTCGTCTCGGGAAACAGTTAGCCGACCCCGTTTTATATGGGGTCTACGGGGAATTTTTGCCCGAGTCTACGTGCTCGGATACCCTACATTAAATTTGGCCTTATGCCACAACTGACCGTGGTGGCGGTTGGTAGATATCCTGCAGTTGGAGATTCATTGTGGAATTCCTTTGACTCACTTCCAGCAGTTGACTAATTCTTCTGCGCGCCGCTGGCGAATTTTATATGTGTTGTTCTTGTCCTAAGTATTATCATTCATTATCAAACTTCGTGTGATTATTCTATTCAGTAACCTTCCCTACGTTACAAAAGTAATTCTATTTTAATCAACTTCAACTGATTTTAGTCCCCAAAATTTGACTCATCAGTCAATAAACTTCTAATATTGCCCACAATTTTTCTTTATTTCTATCCTTTTAGATTCAACTTGTGTTGAAATTTGTTTTTTTCTTTCTTAGACAAAATCAAACTTTCCGGCTAAAAATCACAGATAGCAGCTTCGTTTCGGAATTGGATATTTATACATTCTCTTTTCTGTTTGAGACAATAAGAATTTTAAATTTAAACAAAATACCTGATAAAGGATATTTTTCGAAAGGAAAGAAAGAATTGTTTATAGGTTTCATTAGGTAAGTGTTGATTTTTTCTAAAGGAATACGAGTTCGGCCTGCTGAATATTTATCACGTTCTAAGATGCTTCGGAATTTAGTCGCTGGAATATTTCAAATATGTATTTCAAATCTTTTCTTTCGTACTTACAAACTGTATATATTGTCTGGTTCATCACGGGGGAAAAGCAATAGCCATTAACGTAAGTTCGTATTTAAAGAAGATGGATGAATTCCCACATAACTTGAAACACAAATGGATATATAAAAAAGACGATTTTACTTCTTGGAATAAATATAATAGATTTTTATATGCATTTTTCTTTTTTTAATATCGGCTATAAGAATTAAAAAATGGCAATCAATAGAAAGGTAGACACATACGTCCGCTTTACACTTGAGTCAAAATGATAGACATAGCTCCATTTTACACTGTTTGGAATAAATATAACACATTTTTATTTACCCTTGGTTATAAAAGGAGGATGGATAGCGGCTTAGATTGAGGAATCGGAGAGCCGAGTTCGAATTCTAGTTGAATCCATTACATTCAATTACGTATTAATAACCTTGGTAAAGGTATGAATCCTCTTCTTCTCCCCCCAGCTATGGATAAATAGCAAGACAGACCGGGATCTTTAGCCTTTTATGGCAACTGGTCTACTTCAGAAAGAAATGGCAAACTACTGCGGGAAAAAAACCTGCCTCGCCAGTCATGTATCGAAAGATGGCACATAACTAACTGGCTATACGACTTATAAAATAAAAATCAATAGAAATGTAGAGCCAGTCCACACTTGAGTTAATTGACGATGTTAAGCATCACTGGATCTGGTCAGAACCGTGATGGGTAGCCGCTTGGGAATATTAGGTGGTGGAATCTTGAATGTGCGTCTTGTGTAATGGATAATGGCATGGACATTTTTATCTGAGGGCCGTATTCCAGCTCTAATTGGCTTCGTTATATTCATTTACGAGCAAGTACACTTGGGAAACGTATACATCTATCTCTTCTCCCAGCTATGGATTAATTAGTAAAACTTTTATAAATAAGGGATTATTATCACAAAATAATTCTTGTGACTTAAAACTATTCGCTCAAATAAGCTGATAATCTCGAGAAAATGAAACAATCGATACTTGAGACAAAAAGGTCGAGATCATCTTGATTAACGCTTGATTCAAAATTTCAGACATAGCTTTGTTCTAATACATATTTATGAACTTGTTGGTTTAATATCTGTTATGCGAGTTACAGAAGAGACATTACAGAGGACTGAAAAAGGTCGTGTTTATACTAGATTCAAAATGATACGCAAAAGCTTTATACTCGAGACAAAAAAGTTAGATAAAGGACAGCTTTAAATTTGAGTGAAATGGTAGCATGCGTCGAATTTACACTTGAGTCAAAAAACGTAGACACAGGAACGATTTACACTCGAGTCAAAATGGTATAGAAAGGCACAATTTACTCTTGAGTCAAAAATGCTAGACACGGGCACGATTTACACTCGAGTCAAAAAGGCTTGTATAAACCAGTCTTACATTTAAGTCAAAATGTTAGCTATTGGTCCTCTTCTTGAGACATAATGGTACACATAGATCGGGCTTACACAAGAATATGAAGATATTAACATTTCAGGTTGGTATCCAAATTTCCATATATATGCATATGGCACAGCAAGATGCAGTACATACGGATAGGAGGGGAAGCTAAGTCTGGACTTGTCCAGGTTAAGATTGGAGTGATCGGGGAAACATCCATTTTAGTGTCCATTCCACAGGTCAGTGCTTCTCACCAATAGGATACAAAGAAAATTAGGGTGACTCGCTAAAATGTGAAATGGCATGGCTGATCCTAGCCGTGAAGGTTAGAAATGGCGAAACCAATCGGTCTGAGCACTTTTCATGGAAATGGGAATAGAGCTTGCCACGTCCCACCTGTTAAATAGAGGTAGGACGGTAAACGATGATAGCAACACTTCTACTTGTGGTAGAAAATCTGTGGTCTCCTTGGATTCTTTAGTTTGATAATGAAAAAAAGACAAAAACATTATGATGGAAAATGTCTTAGGATCTCTGAAGAAAAGTAGGAACACACACACAGAGACACGCGCGCGTTCACACACACACACACACATATGTTTTGAACAATAAAAACTATTGAGAAATGAAAAAAATATCATTTTCACACACACTGGCTTGTATATTAATTATATTTAATTTTATTATTTCATTTAGATTCCTCGGCTAGTTTCAGCCAGCCAGCATGGTCATGATCAGGATAAAAAATCTTCTTGTTAGTAGCAGTGAACTAAAGGAATGAATGAATATATATATATATATATATATATATATATATATATATATATATATATATATATATATATATATATATTGTTGTGGGACTCTACCCTTTTTACATAAGATGGACTCGTTCAAAGTATACTCATACTGACAGAGAGAATACCTGCTGTTGAGATTCGTTAAGACAGGTTGAGAGATACGGAGACAGACACAGGGTATTCTCAGGGAGTTATACAAGAGTCCAGACAGAGAGAGAGAGAGGAGAGAGAGCGAGAGAGAGAGAGAGAGAGAGATGATTAGGGCTTTACTTACAGAGACTCGTACATATACTTTCTACTGACCCGCATTCCTGAACTACTAATCTTCACTTCAAGTCTGTAGTCTTACGTTAATACACTTATTTTTCTAACTCAATTTCATTTATTTGTGCAGGATTCCATTCACGGAATCCACAACACACACACACACACACACACACACAAACACATATATATATATATATATATATATATATATATATATATATATATATATATATATATATATATATACAGACAAATCTGTTTCGGTGTATCACAGCTCATATCCGATTGCTTCAAGCCGTGATCGAAACTCGACCGATATGGCATCAGTCAGAGACTCCACTTATAAACTATCGTCGCACGGCAGGGAATCTTTTAGAGTATTATATACGTGATGTATATAAACGCAAAATCAGCAGCCAGAGAGCTCAATTCATAACTGAAGATAGATACGTTATAAGCAGGAGCAGCCACTGTTTTAAAAATGTAATTTCCCCATAGTGCTCAATCGGCGAATGAAAGCATATTATCCACATACAGGCCTATATAAAGTTATAAACTGTGAAAATATATACCGTTAATCACTACCTAGGTTTCTACCTTTAGGTGTTATCAGATAGTGGAGTAAATTTAGTTTTCTAACACCTCATGATTCCTTTTTAACTGGAACATTTATTGAAGAGGATACAGGTGGAAAATACCACAAGATGCACATAACTCATGAACAGTAATAATGTGAAGGCCATATTGGAATTTGCAACGAAGTACAGAGATGTGCAATAGATGTTCTGGAAGAATTTTTTATAGACTGATGAGACCAGGATTAATCTCTACCAAAATGATGGAATGGCCGAAGTCTGGAGAAAGAAAGGATCTACCTATGATCCAAAGCATACAATCTCATCTGCGAGGCATGATGGAGACAATGTTTGGCTTGGGTTTGGATGGCTACATCCGGAACAGGCTCATTCATATTTATTGATGATGTAACTCAAGATGCTAGCAGGAGAATGAATTCAGACGTCTACAGAAACATTTTGTTTGCCTTTTTAAAGAGAAATGCATCCAAACTAATCGAGAGGAGGTTTATGACGCAGCAGGACAAGAAAAAAAAAATACTGCCAACATAACTAAGGCATTTATTAGGGGGGAAAAGTGATGAGTTTTAGACTGACCAAGTTAATCAACCAATTAAGCATGCATTTCATCTGTTGACGAAGATTCTGAAGGAAGAAAGTCCTTGAAACAAACAATAACTGAAAGAGTCTGCGTTAAAAGTTTGGAAAAGCATCAAAAATGAAGATTCCAACGGGTTAGTGACGTTACTGTGTTGCAAGAATTTCGATTTAGGCAAGTTTTGTTGTCTAATTCCCTTTAAATCTCTAGTTTAGAAAAACAAAATTAATTTAATTTCTTATTTTAGTCTTTTAAACAATTTATTTCTATCAAGTGCAATACAACCAAATATTAAACGTTAATTTAAGACGATCTGTACCTTTGTTTTAGTTCACCTAAAAATGGGGTGATCTAGTACAAATGGTGCTATGTCCTAAGCTGTTTAATACAATCTAAACGTAAATACCAGGAAATAAAAGCTGAAATTATGAACTCTTGTCTCATATCAATCTTTTGATCTTAATCGCAAATATCTATAGTAAGCAAGAAAAACAAAAGAATTGATCGTGACGTTCCAATACTTTTGAAGGGGACTGTATATATATAAATATGTTTGTGTGTGTGTCTGTGTGTGTAGTATTTAGGCTTAAAGAGTTTAACGACGTACACCGTGTCTCAAATTATGACTAAATGTTTAACCATCCGACTACATGATCTTGATTTGGTAAGAACAAAAAACTTTCATAAATTCATCCTGCATATGAATCATTTCAGTTTGCATGAGCGAATATATATATATATATATATATATATATATATATATATATATATATATATATATATATATATATATATATATGTGTGTGTGTGTGTTTGTGTGTTTGTGTGTGTAAAGGAAATAGTGAAGAAAGGGAAAAGAAAGAAGGAAAGACAAAAGAAGGAAAGACGGAAATAAAAATGAAAGAAAGAAAGAAACAACAAACAAAAATAAAGAAAGAAAAATGAAAAAGACGGAAAAAAGAAAGTATGAAAGAAAGAAAAGAAAAGTGAAAAAGACGGAAAGAGGAAGAAATGAAATAAAAAAGGAAAGAAAAATGATGAAAACTGAAAGAAAAAAGAAAGTATGAAAGAAAGAAAGAAATGAAGAAAAAGAAAAAAATGAAAAAGACGGAAAGAAAAAAGAAAGAATGAAAGAAAGGAAGAAAAAGAAAAAATTGAAAAAGACGGTAAAAAATGAGAGAATGAAATAAAGAAAGAAAGAAAAATGAAACAGACTGAAAAAAGTAACTCTATACTGATACAAATTATTAACACCCCACCCCTGCCGATTCTAAACAATCCGCCCTTGATGTTACCATGGAAATTTTGATTTCAATTCTGAATATACTATTAAAACTCGTAAATTTCAGAAATAAGTTATTCCAAAAAAAAATTCGCTTGAAGATGGAACAGAGCCTACTTTAACTCAAGTTAATTCAAATATTATTTTGAGGTTTTCGGCTCTTGTTTTGAAACACGAGACCTCTTATGTAGCGAGTTGGAATCATATTTTTAAATAAATAATTATATTTATGCTCTACTTTCGTATCGAGCACTATTCTTTAAAAATAATAAAAATACTAAGGAACTTTGGATTATTTACCAAACCAGTTTCTTTCCTATTTTCTACAATATTTTCACACACACACACACACACACACACACACACACACACACACACACACACACACACACACATATATATATATATATATATGGCTTGACGATTGCATATAGCATGAAACAGACTGTCGCCTCTAAGTGTTGACTTCTATGTTCACTTTTATATTTACACACGCTCTATCTCTGATATTGAGCACTTTATTCCATAAATATAGCACACCTTAAGACTATATTTCTTTATATATATATATATATATATATATATATATATATATATATATATATATATATATATATATAGATATATATATATATATATATATATGTATTTGTAACCACATTAGACATACAAATTCATTCACTAGCTCAGTCATTAAATCTACTTTCAAAATCTACTGCAACTCTAACTGAAGAACTCATTCTATTATTTACCTTTTAGAAACAACATTATGCCAGGAACAATATTTGGGAAAATCTCAATTCCACTTTCTCTACAGAATTAATAATTATCGGAATCGGATCAAATTGGCTTCCCACGAAAGATTATTACCTGTAGAGCAACATTTCCGCCTAGAAAAAACATGATTTTAAAAGCCATACAAAATTGGCTATAATTTAAAAAAATAAGAATAGACAGAAAAGATAACCCCAGAAAAATACTATAGGAACCTGAAGACAAATGGAATTAGCGCCTAAAAACGCTTCGTCCAGACGTCCTTAATCACAAATTTAACAACATTGATAGAATTATTATATAACCTCATAAATCTAAGGATAAAAAAAAAAAAAAAATAACAAATTAATATTTTCTTCAGAAACAGTCAGTCATTCCTACAGTTCACTGCTACTAACAAGCAGGGATTATTTTCTCCTGATGATGGCCATGCTGACCGAAACTAGTCGAGGAGCCTAATTGATATAGTAAAACAAAAAAAGAATAATAATATACAAACCAGTGTGTCTGAAAATGTTCATTTTTTAATAATTTTCATTGTTCAAAACACCCCCCCGACACACGCATATATATATATATATATATATATATATATATATATATATATATATATATATATATATATATATATATATATATATATATATATATAATTATTTAAAAATATGATTCCAACGCTATATACGTGTTCTCATGTTTCAAGAAAGAGCCGAAAACTACAATATAATTATTTGAATCTAATTGAATTCAAGTAGCAAGCTCTGTTCCATCTTCAAGCGAACATTTTTGGGAATCAAAAACATGGGAATTCTTATGTAGCGTTGGAATCATATTTTTAAATAAATAATTTTATTTATGGTCTACTTTTGTATCGAGCACTATTCTTTAAAAATAATAACAAAAATACTAAAGAACTTTGGATTATTTACCTAACGAGTTCTTTCCTATTTTCTATTTAGTTTTACACACACACACACACACACACACACACACACACATATATATATATATATATATATATATATATATATATATATATATATATTACAACTGGTTATGATATCTGAATTACCACATGCTAAATCTTTTTCGTTTGATCTGTTCCACGCCGCAGTTGTTTCTTTTACAGATTTGGTGTTCCAGCAACTGCCATTAACTAGTCGTCGAGCATTTGAATTGGTTTAAATATTTTAAGGGACGTCTATTTAAAGAAAGGTACGTAAGCACCATGGTGCAACTGCACACACAGCAGCATATTAATCGAAAAGTCTCGCTCTATTGAAAGATAAAGAAAATACGACTGTGAATTTAGAAATACACAGCGGACAGTTTCCAATATCTGTTGCATCAAATCAACCTTAAATACCTAGTTCTATTTATTCATTTGACATAACAGGCTATTGTGCGTAAATAGAACATTAATTTCATTCTGTTCCATGTTAACATATCGCGACATCGACCCAAGAGATGAAATTAAATTCCATTGTTTCAAAATTTTAACACATCAGAAGATAGCTATTAATGTCAGCAACTAAGTACGCCAGTTATTAATTAAAAATTTAGTAAGTATTGTATAATATACACTCCGTGCCAAATTATTATCGAGATAACTTTTTTCTAATATTTTATGTTTTTTTTGTAATATTTCAAAAACCGTCTAATCAATTCTCACAAAATTTTCAGCCAATATTGGCAACACGTATCTTCACAATGACTGAAATTTTTGTAGTGATCTACGCCATGTAAACAAACTGGTGCCATATTTGTTATCAGCACGGTGATTTGAGCGTGCCAAATTATTATAAAAGTCTAAGCATTTAGTGAAGTGATAGACCGTAAAAGCAGTTTAAGTGATGCTGAAAAGAAAATTATCAACTCAGAACTCTCAAAAGGTAAATCTACCCTAGAAATTTCTAAAATGATAGTGAGGTGTCATCAAACAGTGAAAAAGTTCACCGCCGACCCTACACAAGTACGCAATAGGGCAGATACAGGCAAGCCGAGGGTTATTTCACGTCGTCTCATGCCACGACTTAAACGAGAGGCCACGAAGAACCCTGGACTTACCAATCAAGAGCTTTTCAGTCGCATTGGGGATTCTACTGTGTCTAAAAGTACTCGGTGTCGGTATCTGAGGGAAATAGCAACAACAGTCAAACCTGTATCGAAGCCTCTATTGACGAGAAATCACATTCAAAATCGATTGAAATGGGCCAAGGACAATATGAAGATTGACTTCTCTAAAGTTTTGTTCAAAGACGAAACTCGAGCAACACTTGATGGGCCAGATAGATGGTGCAAAGGCTGGGTAATGAACGGACAGAATCGCCATCAGCGTTTGAGACGCCAAGGCGTGGGAGGCATAATGATCTGGGTGGTATTATTGGAAAACAAATTAGTGGGCATATGGAGAGTACCAGATGGCGTCAAAATGACTACTGATGCATACATAGCGTTTATGAAGGAACATCTTGAGCCGTGGATAAAAAGGCAAAGAGTTACCTTCAGAAGGGCCATTGATTTTACGTAAGATAATGCTCCCTTACATGCTGCTCACAAGACTACTGAATATTTGAAACAGTTAGGTTTCGATGAACCTCAAAACATGAAGTGGCCAGGCAAATTGTTCAGATTTTAACCCAATCGAAAACCTTTGGAGCATCATGAAGCGAAGACTGTACGCCAACGGACGACAATTCAGGAGCAATGCTGAGTTGTGGGAAGCAATTCTTGACATATCTCGCGGCATTATAGCATATGACATCCTACAATTAATAAATTCTATGGATCGTCGACTTCTTCAAGTAATTTCAAAATAGGGAAAGCACATTCCCTCTTAATTTGTTTAAAACTGTGCCTTTGTTTGTATCTGTTACTATTTGCTTGATTATCTTGTTTATTAGCTTCTTTTGATCATGAACATTCACGTGCAACCTTAATAAACGTTTTGTTTGCTCAATTCTGGGAATTTTACTAAACCTTTCTAATAATTTGGCACGCTCAAATCACCGTGCTGATAACAAATATGGCGCCAGTTTGTTTACATTGCGCAGATCAGTACAAAAGTTTCAGTGATTGCGCAGGTTAGTATTGCCAACATTATGTGAAAACTTTGTGTGAATTGATTGGACGGTTTTTGAAATATTAGAAAAAAGTTATCTCGATAATAATTTGGCATACAGTGTATATATATATATATATATATATATATATATATATATATATATATATATATATATTTCGTTTTTGATAAAAGCTATCATAAATACATTATATAAAAAATAACCATATATAAATAAAAAATGCGTATGGTATCAAAGATTCCTTTTTTTCACAATATAGCTATTTGTGCTATGTTATAAAGCTTATTACCTAAAAATTATTAATACTGTAAAGTTTATTCAATCACATCGCCTTAATGGCTATCCGTTAATTTAAAGCAGATCATTTACTTAAATAAATTGTATCTATAAAAATAATGTATAAACAGAAAATATGCGTTATCCAAGAGCAATCGAAATTTCTCAAACATTCAAGCCCGGAAATGTCATTAATACTGTTTACAGATCCCGACATCTACCAGAGAGATGAAATTTATTTTTATATTATTGCATTATTCCAAGATTTTAACATATCTGCAGATAGCTATTAATGTCAACAACTCAGCACAAATAGTTAGTAATTAAAAAAAAATACTAATTAATGTATAGTATTATCCATAACTGCATGTATATGAATGTCGTTTTTGATAAAAGTTTTAAAATAACCATAAATACGTAAAAAATGTGTATATTGTTG
Source organism: Acanthosepion lycidas (assembly GCA_963932145.1). Classification (NCBI taxonomy): domain Eukaryota; kingdom Metazoa; phylum Mollusca; class Cephalopoda; order Sepiida; family Sepiidae; genus Acanthosepion; species Acanthosepion lycidas. The sequence continues at coordinate 7,970,281 of OZ010609.1, read as the reverse complement.
AAAATTCCTTTTTCCACAATATAGCTATTTGTGTTATGTTATAATGCTTATTAACTAAACAATACTAATACTGATTTTTTTTTTAACATTAAAGTATATTTAATAACATCTCCCAAATAGCTGTCACAATCTGTTAGTCCAAGAGAGTTGATCATTCTTATTAGGCTATACATGCAAAGGGAGATAACTCCTATCAGTTAATAATCCATGTTTACTTTTCCTACTAAACCAGAAACTCTTTTTTTTAAACAAAGTATATTTAATCATATCTCCATAATTGATATCGCGATCTATAAGATAAGCATTAGGTTTAGAAAATCCTTAATTTTGTTAATGGACCTTGAAACACATCTTTGGGGCAAATATCCGGTTGTAAAGATAATTTAAATTTGTTTAATTATTTTCGTATACAACAGCGGCTCCCGGAGTCGATGAGTGACTTAAATAACATACTAAATTCTAAAAATACGTAGATATTTTATTTATATATTGAAAACAATTTTTCTTTCATTTCGGATTGACTTTAGGCCATTATCTTTCAAATAGAACTGACATTTAAATACAAAGAAGGCATTTAAAATAATTAAAATTTATATTTCGTTTTTTTTTTAAGAAAATCCCTGAGGGTACCTGACATACGAACATAGCTGATGCGGTAAAAACTATGTCGAGTTATTTTCTCCTAATTTTCGGAACTGCTCCTAGGGAATGTTCTCCATTTCTATAAATACTCAGCGACGTATTTTCTCGCTTTCTTACAGTTCCGCTTACACGACCACAATGTAAAAACCTCGCGGAAGATTGCGTTTTTCTCTTTTGGGGAAAGGCAAATACATACACACAAATATTCACTCACTTCACATACTTTGGACTAAACAGTTTATATATTCATTTTTACACACATATTATTGTCTTTGTTATTTGTAAATCTTTGTTTGTAAATACATTATTATTTCTTTGTACATATATATCAGTTCTTATTGTTTCTACGTTTTTTTATGTGGGCTCATACTCCGAGTCTACCATGTTTGTTGTGGGCATTTCAGGAGACACGTGTTTATCTCACAAGGCGTACATCGGCCCATAACAACTAATTCAATATTTAAATAAATAAAATAATAACACAGTGTTGTATTTAAATAATTCAAATCCTAAAATGTTGACGTTTACTATTTGCTACCACGTGTTTTATAATTTTAACAAATGCTTACATTTTAATTAATAAGTTCACATCGATTACTTGCTGTAGAATGTCGTCACCAGCATTTTACTTACATCATTTATCATGTCTCTCAATTCCTTGGGAAACATAGGGCCGCAAAAACACCTCTCCAACGGGCACGGTTCCGGGCGATCCTATTCAGATAGTCCCATGTCGTGCCGGCTGCTTTTACGCCCCACTTTGGAGGGTTCTTCTTCAGCCATGTCGTTGTTTGAAGATATGGTCGAAGTGTCTGTAACAAGCTAGTTTTTAAATGAGTAGGTTGTTAGCCTACTGCAGAACACCCAACCTAGAAGACCAAGGTGTCTCTTTCGTCTGACTCCTACCCCACAGACCAGTTTAGCATGGTTGGACCTGCTAAGGACTGGAGCCCTAATTTATATAGTTCTAGGCGTATTTGGAGCACGCAAGCCGTCCTACCACCTCAAGGCGACATGCCATCCGAATGCATTTTACTTACATAGCCCAATAATATTACAGAAATAAAATTTTAAAATTGCCACATTTTAAATATATGTTCTACGGAGCAGGTCCCTTCATACGATTCGGGAGTTACCACAAAAGAGTAACCGTTTATTCTATGCTAACCATAAATTTAGCATGCCTTAAAACTATATTTTTGATAATATACATACGGGATATATCAAAAATAATTTTACTTTGAGGCGTGTTAAGGTCAAAAGTTCACATAAACTTATGTCCGCAAATTCTTCGTTTTTTTGGCTATTATGTATAAAGAAATTTAACGGTATATGGCGCTTTTACAAATTAATCCGCTGGAGAAGAAGAGGTTGATGCATAACCTTCCCAAGGGTACAGTAAATATAACGTATCCGACTGGAATCAGCGTCACACCACATACATATGCAAGGATAGACCACAGCACCTAGTTTCCCGAAGTGGTCAATCATTTAGGTACTGACATGGCTTGACGTTGTTTAACTTTGTTCATCATACGGGAACCGGTATATCGCCCTAATTATGCCATATGCTATGCTCACTATTTTCACTTTATTACACTTACATTCATATCATATCCCTCATGTATGTAATACTCTACTTTGAGTGGTTGTCGAGCCTTTTACTAAGTGAACTTTAGCCAAAGCAAGAAAAGGAAAATTGCTAAAAGCACGTGAATCGGGAGAAATTCGAGGAAGAATTTAAGACACCTGTATTGAAATTCTTTTGGATTCCATGTTCACTGCAGATCTCAAATGGTTTTCATATATACCACCCGTTACTGTTTAGGCTGAAAGATTCGCTATCTTATCCTTTGTATTTCAATATAAAACAAGAAATTCCATTTAGAGAGGCTTTCCCCAAATTACTACCTCGTGGCTAAAAAATTTGAACGAATGCTTCCCTGAACGTGACAGTTTTACCTCTTCAAGTCAAAAGCCACTCGTTATATATCCTTCTTATTCTCACAAACTTCATTTCTCATTCATTCATATCAGACACCTCATTTCTCATAACAATTTTAACAATAATCCTCTACTTGGAGTAGCTTCCGAACCTTGTATTGGGTTAACTTCAGAATTAAAAAAAAAACTACCAACCTGCTGAAATAATATCTCATTTACCCAGGTCACGCTGCACCAGTTTTCGACACACTAGATAATATGACCCGTAATTGATGTCGTAGTATAAAAATTGGTAAACTAGTGTATAATAAAATGTAATATATGTTGTATATTGTGCTGAGAGATGAAGTAGTGGAGCTATGGTTGTATTGGAGGCGTGATTTGACAGAATGTTTTTCTTCCATTGGAGATTTCCATACTTGTCAGTATCTGCTGGTAGGCGCTCTCTCTGCTTCGCGTGTTGAGGCTCTCAATTACATGTGTCGTTTAAGCCTGTCTGGAATTCACACATCTTAGGTAAATCCTTGCTAATTTTAACTTAGAGAAAAAAAAAAAAAAAAAACGAAAAGAAAAAGAAAAAAGTAACAAAACATAAGAGATGTCATTTTGGAGATAAGAGTGCCCCAACTTTCTGGCCACCAAATATTCTGCTGTCAAAGTATGTTAAATTCTGGCCACATTCCATTGTTCCTACACTAACACTTCTTTGCCTCTTAGCTTCAAATCATATATATATATATATATATATATATATATATATATATATATATATATATATATATATATATATACCAGTTGCTAAATAGACTTTAAAATCCATACCTGTCATCTGCGTCTGACAAGCAAGAAATTTCAGATGGTACTAAAAGTGTTTTGGCAGTTTTTTTGCCATTAGGAATAATACCGTCTCGTGAGTTTTGACAGACTCAGAGAAATTCAAACTAATGCTAAAATAACTTTTACTGATATCGAAAAACGAATCTAATAAATATCAAAATTTGAAAAAAAATAAGTGAACAATATAACAAACAGTTATATATCGAAGCAATGAATATCGGCGCAACGTGAAGTGTTTGGGAGTCTATCACATGGCACTCTTTGTGGTGATTATATCTTATCAAAAGGATGTACATGTAGATTACCGTTATAAGCGCAGCGTGCTTCAAGTTCCGACCGTACCTCTCTTCCCCTCTCTTCTCATTATTACGCTGTGGAAACGCATGACTTTATCAGTTTAGGCTAGACTCTAGTGTTTAAGGTGGCAGTCTGTCGCTGACTATAGTGCCTGTTAGGAAACCACTACTTTACATTAAAAGTATACATTTGCTATGCATAACGTTTACTGCTGACATGAAACGAAAAGTCTATATCGAATATATTGGTAGGTCACTTACTAAGAAATTTGGCTCAATGTGTCCTTGTGAGACAATTTTTCTCTCCAGACTCTATCTTTTATAGTTATAAGCATACCATGCGTCCATGCTTAGAATATTGTTGCCACATATGTATGTATGTGTGTCTGAACCCCACCTCCATTACAGACAAATAATCAAACACGAATAAAGCATAAATCGATTCACTTTTGAAAAAACATTTCATCTGAAAATCGCTAAAGCGGAAACTCGGGGTTACAAATATATATATATATATATATATATATATATATATATATATATATATATATATATATATGCCAGGTTAAGTAAATTATAGACATTATGTCTGCTAATTTTTAACAGAATCCATTCATACTCACGAATAACCTTCCTTGTATTGATATTAAATATGCTATAACAGTTTAAATCACATTTATTTTCCATTTCCCATTTCCCAAGTACTTTCGATCTTCTTCCAAGATCATCTTCTACTTGGGCAATTGGAAATAAAATTGATTTAAACAGTTATAGCACATTTCTCACATCATTCAATATAAATACACTAAAGGTTATTCGTTAGTATGAACAGAATTTGTTAAAAATTAGTAGACATAATGTCCGTAATTTATTTAATCAGACATGCCTAAAAGAGAATTTGCTGCCTAAATGCACACACACACACACACGCACACACGCATATATATATATATATATATATATATATATATATATATATATATATATATATATATATATATAATAAAATTTGGTGATTTATTATAATGTTTTCGACGTGTGTTTATGAGCATTCATTTTTTATTACCTTCGTAAAGAATTGTGTTCTTATTTAACTAGGTTGGCATATGTAAAATCAAAATTATGGATAGTCTTGTTTCTCCGTATTACAAATGAGTTTAAATGGTTGTCCCGATGCATTTCTCTCTTGTGTTGATAGAAGTGAACATTTACATTTCGAAACGTCTCGGCAATCTATGTGCATCTACATTGCAAGTACATTATTTGAAAAATCTCGACATCTGAAGTGGTTTTGAAACTATTTTCCTTCCTAATTCTATCTCCGTTTGTCTTGGCGATGGCGGTACATTCTCAGCAATTCACACCTGAAGATGATCGTGAAGGAAATTGAAAGCACTTGGGAAAATAAAAGAAATAACGAAAACTATGACGTTTTTCTTAAACAGTTTAATAAGAAAACTTAGAAATTGATCCGTGAATTTGATAGGATCAAAATAAAATAAGTAGACACAATACGTTTATTATATATATATATATATATATATATATATATATATATATATATATATATATATATATATATATATATATATATATAATTGACATAAGTAAAAGGATTGATGTTACACTCAGAATCTCGACTCTAGATTTTCGTAGACCGACACTCTGGGAATTACTCCGTTCACTCGTCAGGGGATATTGCCAACTGACTGCTTATTCTTCTCGTTTTTTGTCTTTTAAATATACACCTCATGTATATTAAGCAACATATATATATATATATATATATATATATATATATATATATATATATATATATATATATATATTGATAATATTATTGGTCAATATAGATATATATGTTTCGAAGAGGATAGGCTCCATGTAGAACTAAATGTCCAGGACAAAGCAAGAATATAATATAAAAGGCTCAAACACTAATGTTCCATGGTTATAATTTATTACATTAGAATCCTAATCACGATCCAATTCATTAAACCTACAAATTCAATATATATATATATATATATATATATATATATATATATATATATAAATATATATATACACATACACACGCATACATACACGCATATATCATAATAAAATATATATATGTATATATACCTACAAATCCCCACCACCCCCAAAGAAAGAGAATCGGATCGGGATTACGATTCCAATGTGATAAATTACAACCATGGAATATTAATGTCTGGGCCTTTTATATTATATATATATATATATATATATATATATATATATATATATATGTGTGTGTGTGTGTGTGTGTATGTGTGTGTGTGTGTGTGTGTGTGTGTGTGTGTGTCCAGAATAAAAGAAAACCCTTGTTCAAACAAAAGAAAAATTAAATAAAAAGTTTAATCGTAATACCATGTCTGTCGTTTTTAATGAAACATGCGTAAATGAAAGATTGCTACCTAATGAACGTCATATATATATATATATATATATATATATATATATATATATATATATATATATATATGTGTGTGTGTGTGTGTGTGTGTGTGTGATAAAAGTTACACCAATGAGGAAACAGTGTAAGGGAATGTAGGTGATAGAAATTAGAACTTTATTTCAAGGTAGTGTAATTTTAACACGTCTGTTACGTCCTCAGGGGAGATTTGGGTATTGAAATATCTCTTCTTCGACACTGGACTGCTAACCATTCTCATCTCTTCAAGAACCAAAACACACGTAGAAAAACACAAACCAAAACATCATAGTTATATATATATATATATATATATATATATATATATATATATATATATATATATATATATATATATATATATATGATACAGCAAAAATGTTTACGATGAGATAACGAGAGGAATAATTATAGCAAATGTTTTCAAATCACCCAAGGCAAGAACTGATTGCCGTATGTAGGAATCGTTTTAAATGAAAGCACATGAAAGATTCTGCTTTTTGGTTTTTATTTGCCGACAGTCTCTGGTAACGAATCGATATTTGATAACGATTTCTCATATAACCGAAAAGAGATTTTTTATTGATTGAGTTTTTGCTAGGGTATTTGCCAGCTACGAAATAAAAAATAGTCAGCATTAAGGAGATTCATCGTCGAACAAAATATCCGTTTTTTCCTCCTCCCTACTGATATATAGCTTATAATTCTGTTACCAATTTCAGTATCGATTTTTCAACACATGTATGATTAATCTCTCTCTAAATATAAATGATTCATGAAAGAACACTGACAAGGTATTGCAATCGGGTTTTTTTATAAAAACACATTTCTTACATTCTTACTTTTCTGAACATAAAGTTTGTAAAAACTGTTAAAATGTTTTAGAATTCCTTGCGCTTTCGGCTATTCTAGTTGCCATCATCAGAGATGTTATTTTATCTGAATATGTACATTTTAACCTATGTGTATCTCTAGTATATGAGAATTAAAAAAAAACTTGACAATGAACCTTGGTTATAATAATTAATTAATGCTTTAATGTTAGAGTCTGACTAAAATAGAATTCATTCTAATTAATTAATATTAAATTTTACTATAAACTTCAAACTTCAAAATTATCAATTTTAAATTTAATCTGTATAAAGTTTAAAAATGTATAAAATTGTTTAAAGAAGAAACTGAGGAAATGAATTCATATGTTTTATTATTTATTTTGTTTTTATTGAAAAGCCAAAAATTAAGTTGGAATAAATAATTGTATTTTGATTGGTAAATCCAGCTTATGCAACAACGTTTCAGCTAGCGAGGGGTCTTTGATTGATTTGAACCTTTTAAATTCCTTTATTCTAGATTCAACGCCATCACTTGTTAAGACACCAGAAGAGTTGAAACAAAATGGCTATTTTTTGTAGTGATTTTATAACATATTTATGCCATAATTTTCGAATAAATAATCATATATATATATATATATATATATATATATATATATATATATATATATATATATATATATATATGTATACTACTTTTCACTAATCCTTTGCGGCTTCCTGTGTTTCATTCAATTTATTTTTTACAAATTTGACTGTTTTATTCAATGTTTACTTCTTTTCTCTTCGCCTTTACATTTTACTGCTTCTGTCAATTTTAACAGTTTCTCTTCCCCTTTTTCTAACTATTTCGTTTCTGGCAATTTTTAATATTTCTGTCAATATTTTCTATTTTCTATTCCTCTTTATTACTTACTGTCGCTGTTAATTCATTCAACTATTTTAACGTATTTCGGTCAATATTTACTACTTTTTTTGTTCCACCCTTACTGCTTACATTTTTATGTCAATTCGAACCGTTTCTGTCAATAAACACTACTTTTCTCTTCCAATTTACTATGCTTATGTGTTTATGTCAATTTGAACCGTTTCTGTCAATAAGCACTACTTCTCTCTTCTTATTTACTATGTACAGTTTTTATATCAATTTGAACTATTTCTGTCAATAAACATTACTTTTCTCTTCCTCTTTACTATGTACAGAGTTTATGTCAATTTGAACCGTTTCTGTCAATAAACACTACTTCTCTCTTCTTCTTTACAATGTACAGTTTTTATATCAATTTGAACTGTTTCTGTCAATAAACACTACTTTTCTCTTCCTCTTTACTATGTACAGAGTTTATGTCAATTTGAAGCGTTTCTGTCAAAAAACACTACTTTTCTCTTCCTCTTTACTATGTACAGAGTTTATGTCAATTTGAACCGTTTCTGTCAATAAACACTACTTTTCTCTTCCTCTTTACTATGTACAGAGTTTATGTCAATTTGAACCGTTTCTGTCAATAAACACTACTTTTCTCTTCCTCTTTACTATGTACAGAGTTTATGTCAATTTGAACCGTTTCTGTCAATAAACACTACTTTTCTCTTCCTCTTTACTATGTACAGTTTTTATATCAATTTGAACTGTTTCTGTCAAAAAACACTACTTTTCTCTTCCTCTTTACTATGTACAGAGTTTATGTCAATTTGAACCGTTACTGTCAATAAACACTACTTTTCTCTTCCTCTTTACTATGTACAGAGTTTATGTCAATTTGAACCGTTTCTGTCAATAAACACTACTTTTCTCTTCCTCTTTACTATGTACAGTTTTTATATCAATTTGAACTGTTTCTGTCAAAAAACACTACTTTTCTCTTCCTCTTTACTATGTACAGAGTTTATGTCAATTTGAACCGTTTCTGTCAATAAACACTACTTTTCTCTTCCTCTTTACTATGTACAGAGTTTATGTCAATTTGAACCGTTTCTGTCAATAAACACTACTTTTCTCTTCCTCTTTACTATGTACAGAGTTTATGTCAATTTGAACCGTTTCTGTCAATAAACACTACTTTTCTCTTCCTCTTTACTATGTACAGTTTTTATATCAATTTGAACTGTTTCTGTCAAAAAACACTACTTTTCTCTTCCTCTTTACTATGTACAGAGTTTATGTCAATTTGAACCGTTTCTGTCAATAAACACTACTTTTCTCTTCCTCTTTACTATGTACAGAGTTCATGTCAATTTGAACCGTTTCTGTCAATAAACACTACTTTTCTCTTCCTCTTTACTATGTACAGAGTTTATGTCAATTTGAACCGTTTCTGTCAATAAACACTACTTTTCTCTTCCTCTTTACTATGTACAGTTTTTATATCAATTTGAACTGTTTCTGTCAAAAAACACTACTTTTCTCTTCCTCTTTACTATGTACAGAGTTTATGTCAATTTGAACCGTTTCTGTCAATAAACACTACTTTTCTCTTCCTCTTTACTATGTACAGAGTTTATGTCAATTTGAACCGTTTCTGTCAATAAACACTACTTTTCTCTTCCTCTTTACTATGTACAGTTTTTATATCAATTTGAACTGTTTCTGTCAAAAAACACTACTTTTCTCTTCCTCTTTACTATGTACAGAGTTTATCTCAATTTGAACCGTTTCTGTCAATAAAAACTACTTTTCTCTTCCTCTTTACTATGTACAGAGTTTATGTCAATTTGAACCGTTTCTGTCAATAAACACTACTTTTCTCTTCCTCTTTACTATGTACAGTTTTTATATCAATTTGAACTGTTTCTGTCAAAAAACACTACTTTTCTCTTCCTCTTTACTATGTACAGAGTTAATGTCAATTTGAACCGTTTCTGTCAATAAACACTACTTTTCTCTTCCTCTTTACTATGTACAGTTTTTATATCAATTTGAACTGTTTCTGTCAAAAAACACTACTTTTCTCTTCCTCTTTACTATGTACAGAGTTTATGTCAATTTGAACCGTTTCTGTCAATAAACACTACTTTTCTCTTCCTCTTTACTATGTACAGAGTTTATGTCAATTTGAACCGTTTCTGTCAATAAACACTACTTTTCTCTTCCTCTTTACTATGTACAGTTTTTATATCAATTTGAACTGTTTCTGTCAAAAAACACTACTTTTCTCTTCCTCTTTACTATGTACAGATTTTATGTCAATTTGAACTGTTTCTGTCAATAAACACTACTTTTCTCTTCCTCTTTACTATGTACAGAGTTTATGTCAATTTGAACTGTTTCTGTCAATATTTACTATTTTCCCTGTTCCTTTACATCTTATTGCATTCCTGTGAATCTATTTTACAATTTTTACTATGTTTCGGTCAATTTTAATATTTTACCGTTTCCTTTGAAAACACCCACTGTTTTTTTTTGTTTTTTTTTACTGTTTTTGTCAATGTATACTACTGCAAGCAGACAACAGGTGTTTTCCTTTGCGTTGATCGCATGGGAGTTCAGCCCCTTTAGAGGGGATAGTTCTTTTTCCATTTTCGCTTACTTTGGGAAACGTTTAATACCTTCCTAACCACCGTGGCGTCAACACAAGAGGAAAATGGACAACATGTTCACAGCCTAACGTAGAATGAAAAGCCATTTTGATTCACCTTGCTAATGACAACCAAAGAACATAACACTGGTGTGTTTATTTCTTTATTAATTCCTTCTGTCAAAAATCCTTGTCATTTTAATCATTTGTTTTGGGACATGTGTATTTAAGTCGTATTTGTTTTATTAAATGTTTTGTCTATTATGAGCATGTATCGCATCTTTGCATAATCACATTCAATGTCAGTGTATCACCAATGCTAATATTAGTACTGGATGTACAAGAAACCATTATTCTTCCTAGCACTAAATAGACGGTAAATTATGGCTGGCTTATAAACTATACTACGATTCTGTTTCATATTACTACTTACTGTGTTGGGCACCCGTGGCGGTCTAATTGTTAGCAAGCTTGTCTCGCTAGAACAATTACGACTGAAGTTGGATCCTCACTGGGTGCTCCATACTTTCGGCCATGTTCCACATCTTAACTACGCTTGGAAAATTACCGCTGCTTACTGTGTTTCTGTCAATCCACTTAACATTTCATGCAGTTTGGCCTTACGTTTATCCGAACATCATTCAATGAAAACATTATATTGAAGTTCATATGAAAAAGGTTTTTCCCTTCAAAAGTCTGTAAATATTTATATATGTTCTCCGTTTAGCTTCGCCATGATTACTGTGACGATCCAAGGCTCTATCCTCATCGACAGATGAAAATTATATTTTAACCATCGTGTTCAGATAACACATCTTGTAGACATATTGCTAAATCTTAAAAATTTTATTCGATATTTAATGATACAAAAGCTATTATTCACTTTTGTTTCAGATGAGGTCCATTAGGTCACGTGACGGTTACTTTGTAACTTTACTTCAATGTTTCACTAAAGTGGTCAGTCAGCTTTCAGGAGTCAAACCGAGCAGTTGCTTTTAAGCACGGGCTCCCCAGCCTGGTTTGAGGAAAAAATCTGACAGCTAAGCTGTGTATCTTACAAGCCTAAGGCGCTTTTTTCCTATGGAAATATATGTCCACCAGATATAGAAAATATCTCTGGCTCTTAGTACTCCTGTTGGGAAAAGACACCCAGGATTCGCCGTTTCTTGTTAGGGAAACGTGTTATTCGCTAGCAACATAGTGGATAAATCCGGCCCGCTCGAAAAGGGAATCCTAATTATGGATTTATGCAGAAGTACACACGGATGTCCTGTAGGCCCAGTTCCCATTGAAAATGATTATACGTAAGACTCTCTTCTTTCGTTTCTTTTTCGCACTGTTGGTTGTTGCATATAAGTGTTATATTTTCTCTGTTTGGCACTCGTGTAAATAGCTATATATTATTTTGTGTATGATATAGCGGTATAAATGTGTCCTTTCTTGTCTGTGAAATAAGGTATTATATTATCATGGGTATAATAAGGTCTATAAAGGGAGAAATCAAATGAGAGAACAAACCTTTCTTCCATAGCTAACCCATTTTTTTATATTCTTTATAGCCATTTAATTAAAGAAATAAATTAGCGTGTATTCATTTCTTTTTATAGTTTACTTTCATTGTTTTTATTATCTTTTTGCTCTTTCTTTTTTTTCTTTCATATATTTTTTTCATTCGTATTGTAATTTTTCTTTGAAGTTTTATTTGTTCATTCCTTTTCTATTGTCTTTCTCTTCTTCATCCTTCTTTTCATTCTTGCTCATTCCAGATCTTCTTCGCCCCCTTTTCTTCTTCATCTTCTTCATTCTTTTTCTTTTGTACTTGTTTCTGTTCATGTTTACTTTTCTCTTTCCCTTTAAGAAGTATTTCTGCCAATGATAATCAAAAACTAGAGAATAGGAGGTGTATATAAGGAAGGAAATAAAATTCCTGTTGGATTCAGATATCACTGAGCTCAGTAGATCCCCATGGGGAGTACAGGCAGAGGTAACTAAAGACTAACGAAAACAGAATATCTGGTCTATGAAGTAAGTAAAAGGAGCGTTAAACCAGACCCTGAAAGGATGAGACCTCTGCGAGAAATCTCTCCTCTAGGCAATATAAAAGCTCATAAGAGAATTGTCGAAATGTTCACTTCTTACAGTCGTTGAATTCTAAACTATTCACGCGCCAAATAACAACACTATGTTCCCTGTTAAAATAAAATATTTCTTTGAATATTTGAAAAGAGAATTATAAAGAGCTGTAGTACATACATTCTAGTTGCCTAAATAGCGATTTCATAAGAGGAGCTTACATGTAAGAGAAGGCTGAAAGTATGCAGCACACAGTGAGAATCGAACTCACTACTCAGTGGATTTTGATCGAGCGAGACAAGCTTTCTAAATATTACACCACATCAACGTGTCCAAGTAGCGATTTAGTAAGCGTAGCATACACGTGATACAAGGCTGGAGCACCCAGTGAGTATACAACTCTCACTACTCAGTCTGCAATGATCTAGCGAGACGAGCTTGTTAACCATTACTCTCTTTAACTTTTGATCTCATATTTTCTTCGTTCTTCTTTCTCTCTTTCATCTCTTC
>OZ010609.1:7907173-7952173 GCA_963932145.1 Acanthosepion lycidas | reverse complement strand
CTTAAGGAAATTTAATACCACAGGGGAAACTTTGTACATTTTCAAAGTCTTAAGGATCCAAGAATGTGGAACACAGTCAATGGCTTTACGATAATCAATCCACGCTGCACTAAGATTTCTACGTCGTCTCCTGCAATTTTCCAGGATCATTTTATTTATCAGCAGTTGATCTTTGCAGCCATAGGAACCTCTTCTGCATCACTTCTGTTCCAGCCGAAGAATGCTGTTTGTTTCGAAAAAAGGAATAAGTACAGTTCCTCAGTACAGACGTGATCAACAAACGTTGTGGAGAGACATGTTATCGGTCTATAATTTTTCAGGTCGTCTGTTTCAGTTGATTTTGGTATGAGGTATGTAATACCTTCAGTAACCCATTCCGGGATTTTATTGGGATTATTTACAAGCGTTGATAATGTTTTTGCAAGAATTTCATGGGTAGATGAAAGAGGATAAAGCCAGAAATTGGGTACCTTGTCATTTCCTGGGGATTTCCATTTTTGGGATCTCGTTAGAGCTTGCCTAACATCATTTGTGGATATATTTTCCATTCTTGCAGAGGTGTATCCAGCATTCGTTCTTCTTCACGTCGGATCCATTCTGCATTTGGGTTATATTCCTTTGGGCTGCTCCAAATATTTTCCCAAAATGTCTGTACATTATCAGTCGATTGTGGCCTTTCGACATGTATAGGTGTTTTTCCAATTTCCCTGAAAAATTTCTTAAGATCCGTTCGGAATATTTTATTTTGGCGATAGAACCTACAACGTTTTTCGTATCGTCTTGTTCTCTGTGCTTTTAACTGAAGTTTCTGCTTCAGCATTTTCTTGATTGATGGAATGTCAATAAGGGTTTTAATGTTATATTTCCGCTTGATCTTTTTGCACACGTGTGGAAATATTAGGGTTTCTGGTGAGCTCATCTAATATAGAAAGCTCACATCTGATTTGTTTTATTTCTCGTATCAATCTGGTTCTCTGTGTCTGTTAATTTTATTTATTGTCTTAGCCCCAAGCTTCCGAGTCGCTGCTAAAGCTGTTGCGTATATGACATTTGTAACTTCTCTGATGTTTCCCGGTGGTTTATCTGTTAACAGTGTTTCCAGGGCAGCATTGTATATTTTCACGATGTGCTTGTTGGAATTCGTCATATGGATTTTGGGGAGCTGGTCTCTGTCTGACAATTGTATGAAAGTTACTCTGCTGAGTAATTGGATGACGTCATTTTTCACTCCGGTGATTTCAGCTTCGTGGTTTTCAAGGAATTCTAACTTATTGTCACTGAAAATGACTCCAGGTACATTTTCTGGAGAACTGCAGGTTGTGTTTAAGGTAGAGTCTTGGGTTTCATTTCCTGGGAGATTATTTCGTATTTCATTCGCTTCAGCCTCCCCCTCATCCTCTGTCGCATTCCTTATTTCTACATTCGTCTCAATCAATAGAGTTTGAGTGATGGGTCATAGTATTTTGTCTTATATCTAATTTTATCTTATCTATTTCTGTCTTTGAGAGTCTGTTGCTTCGCATGATATCCCTACGGAGATTGGCAAGCATGTTTGGATTGAATTCTTGTATCATTTCCCACCATACTTCTCCATATTTGGTATGTTTGATTGGTGGTGTTCTTTGCTGGGTTTTCGAGTGCAGTGAAGAGGGATGTCATGACTTGTCGATACTCTTCACGGCTCCATTTCGTTCGTTTACTTTTTATTAGTCGATTTTGTATTGAGTCACTTGGTCCAAGGTTGGTAATAATCCGGGTTTGGTGACCTAGTGTCTCTTCGTGTGTGGAAGAGTTTGTTCCAGTTACAGATTTTTTGTCCTCAGACTAGTTCCTCTCTGAGGGACGCGGACCTTGTTGTCCCCGGTGACGGCCGATCCGGTATGAAATATTATTCGTATTCATTGAAATTGGTAGAGATGCATTTTAACCTTGACCGTCAAGGGCTAATTATGTTCAGGTTACCAGCTTTAGGACGAGTCTCGAAGAAGATCCAAGAGCACGCCCAACCAATGATATTGTAGATTTATTAATATATCGAAGGTAGAATAGTGTATGGTATTCAGTGGGTTAGACTATACTATTATGAACTAAGTTTTAACTAGTATAAATCGGAGTGACCACTCCAAGGGGGAATATCAGATTTTAGTATATAGAGTTTAAGAAAAAAAAAAGGAAAGAGAAAAGGGAACTGAAAAGGAAAGAATTAACTTGAGTCAAAAGGATTTCGAATCATATCAAACTACAGGAAAAGTATTATTGAAAAATGGTAAAACATTTACCATTTCTTACATGTTCGGAGCATGGCACAAGTGACTTTCCACAAATGTTCCATTTCCCGTCGCCAACGACAGATACTTATCAAATTTTATGGGCAAGGCTGGACTAATACTACAGATTGGTAGGGGAGAATATCGAAGAATTCATTAAACAAAGGGGTAGGAGCAAGGGAATAAAAATTAGACTTTTCCGGTCATCTCTCAACCTACTAGCCGCTAAAAGATATATTTTTTAATTTTCACTCAAACAGACGATAGTCAAAGGGCAGAGCATTGTAGGAAAATTACACCTGTCGCCATGAAAAAAAAATGAATAAAAATAAAAAATAAAATAGAAATACAATATGATCCCTGTCAATGCGGATACATATACATGTACATTATATATATATATATATATATATATATATATATATATATATATATATATATATATATATATATACATATATATATATACATATATATATATATATATATATATATATATATACATATATATATATATATATACATATATATATATATATATATATATATATATACATATATATATATATATATATATATATATATATATATATATATACACACACACACACACACACACACACAAAGGAGAGTGAGAGAGAGAGAGAGAGAGAGAGAGAGAGAGACATATATTAGTAAACACGTACACATACACGCACCGACAAAGATATGGGATGCTTAGGATAAGAGAAAAAAAAAGAGAAAAATGGACACGGAGGTCCGCTTAAGGTCGGGGCGGGGGACGGAAAAATTGAAATATAACTTAAAACAAATTATTATTAAAGGAATCCCTTTAATTGGTCTTAGAGAATCTTTTCCAACCAATCCTAGGGCTCCAACTGGAATTATTCATGATCCCATGCGCCACATTTTTGAGATTTCGATTTCATTATCATTATTATTATTATTAATATTATTATTATTATTATTATTATTATTATTATTATTATTATTTCCTTTCATTTCTGCTGTGTACTCATTTCTTTTTAGGTCCCGCCTAGAGCCCTAAGGCATCATGACATTTTACACTGAGTAATTAAAAAAATATTATTATTATTTGTATATGTTATGTTTCCTGTTTTGTATCCTGTAGAGTCGGGTCTAAACTATGATCCTTAGGCCCTATAAGAGAATTGTCATTTAATTGATAGCACTTTTCTTAGTATATGTGATGATCCTAGTAGGGTGATCATCCGGGCAACATGTAGGTTGATCTTACCTGAGACACTGTTATTATTACTGTTTGATTTTCTTTTGGTTTCTGCTGTGTATTCATTTCTTTCTGGGTTCCGCCCAGAGTTCTAAGGTCAGATATGGCATCATGACATTTTCCACTTAGTAATTCAAAAAAAATTATTATTATTATTATTTATGTATGTTTTGTTTCCTGCTTTTTATCCTGTAGAGCCGGGTCCAAACTTAAATCGTCATTTAATTGATAGCACTTTTCTTAGTATATTGGATATTCCTTGTAGGGTGATCTTTTGGGTAACTTGTATGTTGATGTTACCTTGAACACGGTTATTATTATTGTTTTATTTCCTTTGATATCTGATGAGTATTCTTTTCTTTCCGGGTCACGCCCAGAGACCTAAGGTTAGAAATGGCATAACGACATTCTCCACTGAGTAATTTTGAAAAAAAATCGCACATATTTTACATAAAGCCCTTCTTAAAGTGTGTCCTGTATAATCTTTTGTATTTCTTTAAGGCCTGGCCTATCAGGAATCCCTTCAATGAGTCTATTTGAATCTTTTACAATCTATCCGAGGGATCCAACTACAAATAGAATTGTTGATGGTCTTATATGCCACATTTTTGTTATTTCGTTTTCAAAGTCCTTTTAATTTAATAGTTTTTTTGAAGATCTTCAAAGATATATTGCAGTCTGGAGGGACTACCATATCAATAAAAAAAACAACACTTTTTTGTCTTTGCAGTGTCTAATGACGATATCTGGGCAATTCCTCTTCGTCTTCTTCTTCTTCTTCTTCTTCTTCTTATCATTATTATTATTATTATTATTATTATTATTATTATTATTATTATTATATTTAACTAATTAATTGTCGTATCTCTTCCAATATTTTTGAACACATAGAGAAGAGCAGGATATAAGAAAAAAGAAAGAAAGAAAAAGACAGTGTTTCAAAATGTCCAACAATATTTCAACAGTATGTCTGTCTTCTTCAAGTTATGTCTATTTCTATTACAAGTACAAAAATATTTTAAACAATCTAGAAAAAATGTACTTGTACAAACGTCGTGTCTTGAGAAAAAAAAACGTTTGTACTTGTAATCATCGCGTCAAAAAGAATGAAATGCTGCCAACGTGAATTGCATGCAACTGAAACGTTACTAATATGAAGGTGACCTTTCTCATCTTGGAATTTTTCGTTAGTTGATTAGTTACTAAGATGAATCAATCAGACAGCTTAGTATAGATCTTATGGGACTATCCTGTCATTCTGTTCATTCTCCCGGGACGGTAAGTTAGTAATTTGCATACGTAACTATCCCTATTCGTTATAAGTGTCAAAAGGCCTGTAGATTCTGAATATTTTTAGAATGTGTAACTTCATATATTTTGCAATAAATTTTGTAATAAATTATCGCACACGTTCCGTTTATGTGAAATTGCTGCGTCTGACGTCATACCTGTGGCCATTGTATCTTTTATTTAAGATTTCCGTTGTGCAGCACACATTTTTTTAAGCGATTCACCCTAAGCAGGGCGAGAAGCCACTAGCATGTAAGGGGTTACAGAGTGTTGGAGTTAAAGCAAATAGGAGTAATAGAGGAAAGGATGAAGAGAAGGATAGGGGATAGATCAGGACATCTGGAGACATCGATTGACATTACATTTAAATAGTTGGAGATTATACCTATCAGGGAAACAGGAAGAGGGGGAGTTCCACAGGCGATAGGTGCGAGACATGAAGCAACTGGAGTAGAAGAGACAGATACATTTAACAGTTTCGAAAGTGAAAGGGTGAGGGCGAGATGCCAGCCGAGTTGAACGCTTAAATTCATGAAGTCTGGGAACCATCGAATGCAGCTCCTCGGAGCAATTGCCATGAAAGTATTTGTAAAACAAGACAGAGGGAGAAGACGGTACATCTGTGAGAGAGCGACTGCAGACGAGATGCCAGATCAGTGACAATTACGTTACATATCCGTCTCTGGATCTTATCAAGAACCCTGAGACAAACAAAAAGGGCACCAGACCATATATGACGGCAATACTCCATGCAAAGGCGAATGGTTGATTTGTGGATTTGAAGGATCGACTCTGGTGAGAAAAATTCCCTGGCGCGGCACAGGGAGCCAACTTTTCTTGTGGTGGACGAAGCTATTGACTCAATGTATTTTTTCCATCTCAGGTCAGCAGTCAATGTGAGTCCGAGTAGTCGCAAAGAGGAGCTCTTAAGAAGTTGAGCGTCAGACATCCTGTGTATATAATTCAAATCATTATTTAGAGCTATTTATTTTTTAAATTCAATATTTATTTTGTCTTCGCTAATTCTACAGTATGCATCTTCTATTGTTAAATTCCTCCCCATTTTAGCAGTGGAAGTAATTTCATATTTAGGTAATTTATTGTTTCATGTCTTTTCCAAATTAATAAAAGTAAGACAATTGAAAAAAAGAAGAAATGATATGGACGTAAAGGAGAGTGTCATCTGAAAATTATTTTGTCAGTTATCACAGAACGACAAGAAAAAAACACCTTTTCTAGGCTCTATCATCAGATATACTGTGCACATAATTTTCATCAACGACCTACACGGTGTTATCAGTTTTCGAATTGGTATCTATGCCGATGACAAAATTATTTACTTAATTGTAAGTCTGATAGGTTATTGAAAATGTTATTCAATCTGTTGTTAACTGGGGCAAGAAACAACTTGTTAATCTTAACTCTGACAAATCTAAACTGAACATATTTAATAAGCTTAAATAACTTTTTCCTTCCATAAGCATGGCTGACGCTAACCTCCGACAGGGTAACTCGTTCTGCGTTCTCGTTTTAACGTTGTCTACTAATATCACGATGTCTGGGCGATTATTATTATAAATTATGAATTGGAGTATTTACATCGGATCAGTTTCTATGTCTGCTGTTAGGAAAATCGGTTCATTGATTATTCCAAGAAAATGTATCAAAGCTGAATTCATCATAAATATTTATAAATGACGACAATGTACCCATTCGTCCGTGCATTGAATAATGTTGCCATATTTGGTCTGGTGCTTCGTCTATGTATCTTGAAAATCCTGACAGTATTCGCAGAAACATCTGCAATATGATCTGTCCTAAAATGGCATCTCGGCTTGGATGACCTTTTCTGCCTTTACTATGAATGCTTTTATGTTAATTGTTCTGATAAGCTTTCCTCTTTACGAGACTATGCGTAGATCTAAACTGGTGTCACTATTTTGCTCTTGAAATTGCTAAGTGTAGGCGTAAGTTATATTCGAATAGATTTTTTATCTCGCACTTCCCGCTTGTGGAACTCTCCTCCAATTTATTGTCTATTAAAATTGGTAAAATGTTAAATAGAACATCAGTCGTCGGCTTCTGTCTCCTTAAATCCTATTCTTTTTATTGTTTTTTTTTCTACTTCTTTTACAGTAAAGATTGTAGTGATCGGGGAAACATCCTCTTAGGAGTCGGTTCCACGAAGCAGTGATTTGCGGGAAGAAGCTGCTCACCAATGAAATACGGGTAGAATATGCGTGGTTTGATACAATGTGAGTGGCAGAGCGGGTCCTAACCGTAAGCTTAGAACGGGTAGAACCAAGGAATGTAGTTTAAGAACCTTCCGTGAAAGTAGTTATAGAGCAGCAAGAGGTTTGCCACACACCCCCGTGAGAAAAAGAGAGAGAGAGAGAGAGAGAGAGAGAGTTTGGAGAGTGGGAAATAATTCGTCGCTCACAAGAACTTGGAGATGCTTCTGGATTTTATCGAGCCTGGAGCGTGCGGTCTGTGCAGCTTCCTGCCAAATATGACAACAATATTTCATTTTTGTCTTGCTCTGGCTCTTGTAAAGGTAGAAGATTGCATGGAAAGTCACGTACTTCCTAGAGCGGTACAGGGAAAGGATCATTTTACTTTCATCTTTAGCGATGGATCCTATGTATGAGTTGCACTTGTGGTCAGGAGTGAGTTTAGGGTCCAATCGTCTTACAAGTTCCTCAGCGAGGGAACATCCATTCATTGTGACTGGAAGATAATTCTGGCTCCGATCGACTATGATGCTCATTGATGTTTTTGAAATTCCTTTCTCCCTTCGTAACTCCTTGCGTCTTAGTGGTTTTCTCATCTTGTTTTTCCGTTTTTATTACTTTCCTATCAACAACGATCTCCAAAATTTATGCTGAACCAATTGCTAGGATTTTTGCTAGGAGAGGAGTCTAAATGTATTATGCTAGACAATTTTTTTTTTACCAGAATTTATCTTGCATACTTATAAGTCCTTTGCTTTGGATATTGTTGTGGTACTTTTACTATATATTTATAGATTCTTGATAAAATCCAAAGAAAAATCTGCAATGTTATTGGCCCTGGCGTGGCATCTCCGCTTCCGTCACTTTCCTACCGTGATATTTAAAGCAGAATATTGCAATGGTTGTTGAAGTTACCATGTCAGTCCTATCATTAATTAGAGAAACAATATTTTTCTTCTCTTAGATGCCTATGGTATGCGGAGGCTGTGAACTGCCCAGACCAAATGCTACCAAATCTCAGCCGTTCCGACAAGATTCAAAGGAATACGGAGCATTAAATTTGGGGAACGTCTTGGCTGCGGGTGTAACCATAAAGTTGTCAATGCTGACAGCCAACCGCCTTCAGAGTTCCACTATTAGTTCACCTATAATATTGGACAGGAGACAAAGGAATTATTTTAGATAAGCCGATCCGGGTGAAGTATCCACTGATCCAGTATCCAGTCGGATCCATTACATTCACTAACGTGCTAATAACTTTGGGAAAAGTACGAATCCACTTCTCTCTCAAGCTGTTGGTAAATAGCAAGACAGACTGGGTCTATAGTTTTGGCTGTCAACCCACCTAGGAGAAGAGAACTCTTAACTTAAAACAAGCCTAGATAATGTTGGGCGCCTTTACGTTATCTTCCCCATAACACACCACTTCTACTGCAGCTGCAGTATACAGGGTGACCGTATGACTCTCAGGGATCACAGAATTCGCGATCGCTCGGACCTGTGAAAGTGATGAAATAATTTGAGAGAAATACAAATGAAGAGAAGAATGTAATATATATATGATGGATTCTCCCGTCGATTTCAACGTATGAGGTCCTGACAAATATCCCTGTTTACGGTTCTTTGTGCCTGCACACGCTCAGGCGAAGATGGCATTTGAATCCAGCTAGAGACCTGCACACAAGGCCACAGTGGATGCTGGCGTGAGGGTTGAGAGAAAGCGTCGCTGGTATATTTGCATTCGCTTTTGTTCTAAGCCTAGTTTCCTTTAATTTGTGAATACCAGCCGTGGAGAAATGTTTGATTCGCTGGTGACACATACTCTTCCAAGCATCTCCATCATTAGCATTGAGCTCAAAATTTCTGCTATCGATCTGGACAGCTGCAAGGTTAGCTTTCAATTTGTCTTTGTAGCGAAGCCAAGGTCGTCCAGCATTTCGGCTACCACCATCAAGCTGACTGTACATGAGCTGCTTTGGTATCCTACTATTGTCCATGCGAACAACATGACCTCCCCAGCGAAGTTGTCATTGGATCAGAAAACTTTCTATTCCACTGATGCCACAAAGTGTAAACAAGTCTGCATTAGATACCCGGTCTTTAAGAGTAAAACCACAAATAGTACGAAGACATCTCTTGTGGAAGACGTCAAGTTGCTCAATTTGGTTACGATAGGGTGTCCATGACTCTGATGCGTAGTGTGGTAAGTACGACGGCTTTATACACTGCTATCTTTGTTTTCAGGCTTATTCCTCGGTCTTTCCATAATCGGGTACTCAATTTTCCAAACGCACTACTAGCACGAGAGATTCTATTCACTATTTCATTATCGAGTGATGCACTTGAATTCACAACACTACCAAGATATGTGAAGTTCTTCACATATTTCAAATTGCTTCCATCGACTCGGATAGGGGTTACTGGAAAATTGTGGGCTGGCTGATTTTGTTTCACACCATGCACCTGCTTTGGTGTAGGTCGGGGCTGATGTATGACTTCGGTTTTTTGTGGCATTTCTTCTGTTGAAATACCGTGTTGGTGATAGTGAGATTAAACTCCCTGCATAAGGAAAGGAGACGGAGACCATTATCATTCATTTTCCCAACTCCATGACGTCCCAAAACCCCTCCCCACGTTTGGAAATCAGCACCGACCCTTGCATTAAAATCCCCCATCAGAATGAGCTTATCCTTGTGGCGAATTCCACCGATCACTTCCCGTAACTGCTGATAAAAGTCGTCTTTCTCTTGATCAGGTCTACTCATTGTTGGTGCATAGCAACTTACAAGTGTTACGCGCGTCACAAGCTCTAACGCAAGGGTTAGAGTCATGATACGATCTGACAGACCTTTGGGCAGGGACTGCAATGAACGCGCAAGTTCTGATTTCACAGCAAAGCCTACTCCAGAGAGACGTGGCTCATCTGGACCTTTACCACTTGTGAAGAAAACGTAACCACCCTTCTCTTTCTTTGAACTGAGCGATTCCAGTGAGACGAGTTTCACCAAGTTCTGCAATATCAATGTTGTACTTTGAAAGTTCGAGAGACACTAGAGCTGTTTTGCGTTCAGGCGCATCGTCATTGTCTTGGAGGGTGCGAACATTCCAAACAGACCCAAAAAGAAATTTCTTCATTGATTTTCGATTGTTTTGACTGCGATACTGGATACCCACAGCTGCAGTTAGCTGCCAAGGTGAATATGGGAGCAAGCAATGTTTAGGGATCCTTTTATCGCCCCTTCCCCGGCATGGGGAAAGCAGTTCTATCCCTAAAAAGGGCTGCTTTGTCATCGAAGAGGGACACGAACTGCACAATTGGTCACATGTTTGTGCAGAACGGCCATCACCCATCGACCTCCACCATGTAGATATCCAGCAAAGGACTCCCAGTGATATCCTTCACCTGTCCCCGTTGTCTTCAACCAATCGCCAGTGGTCTCCTTGCATGTAGGACTACGTAAAACTAAGATTTAATCTTGTCAGAATACCCACACAAAAGGTTTGATTTAAGCGGTGAAAGCCAGTGTAATACCATCCACACTTTTTGGAGCGGTTGATAACACAAATTCGGTGCAAAAATTTGCCATAGAATAGGTGAACAACATTCTTCAGGTTTTGTATCAGAGTTTTCCTTCTCCTAGATGCATGCCTTAATGAACGCTAAGGGGGCATCACTCCTAGTGGTTTAAACGCGCCCCCAAACACCAACCTGGCTATTTCCATGTCCAGGCGCACATATATATATATATATATATATATATATATATATATATATATATATATAAATATAAATATATACATATATATATATATATATATATATAAAATCGAATTACAATTGTAAGTATGCTAATATCTGGAAATGCTAATTAAAAAAATGGATTCTTTATTGAGAAGGGCAAATACACGCATGGGTTCTTTAATGAAAAACAAATAGATACAGAAGAAAAGCAGTTCCTCGTATACCGACACATAGACAACATCGTCAATCATCAGGTGACGTTTCCTTATATAAGTATACACTATTTACATTATTCGGACTATTGTCCTCATCTTTGTCGCAATATTTATTACAACGTTTCGGCCTTTCAGTATCTGTCTATATTTCTGAGATGAGGTATTATGTACACTATTTACATTATTTGGACTATTGTCCTCATCTTTGTCGCAATATTTATTACAACGTTTCGGCCTTTCAGTATCTGTCTATATTTCTGAGATGAGGTATTATGTACACTATTTACATTATTTGGACTATTGTCCTCATCTTTGTCGCAATATTTATTACAACGTTTCGGCTTTTCAGTATCTGTCTATATTTCTGAGATGAGGTATTATGTACACTATTTACATTATTTGGACTATTGTCCTCATGTTTGTCGCCATATTTATTACAACGTTTCGGCCTTTCAGTATCTGTCTATATTTCTGAGATGATGTATTGTGTACACTATTTACATTATTTGGACTATTGTCCTCATCTTTGTCGCAATATTTATTACAACGTTTCGGCCTTTCAGTATCTGTCTATATTTCTGAGATGAGGTATTATGTACACTATTTACATTATTCGGACTATTGTCCTCATCTTTGTTGCCATATTTATTACAATGTTTCGGCCTTTCATTATCTGTCCATATTTCTGAGATGAGGTATTATGTACACTATTTACATTATTCGGACTATTGTCCTCATCTTTGTTGCCATATTTATTACAATGTTTCGGCCTTTCATTATCTGTCCATATTTCTGAGATGAGGTATTATGTACACTATTTACATTATTCGGACTATTGTCCTCATCTTTGTTGCCATATTTATTACAATGTTTCGGCCTTTCATTATCTGTCCATATTTCTGAGATGAGGTATTATGTACACTATTTACATTATTCGGACTATTGTCCTCATCTTTGTCGACATATATATCACAATGTTTCGGCTATTCAGTATCTTTCTATATTTCTGAGATGAGGTATTATGTACATCGTTGTGGATTCCGCGTGAAAAATCGGTCTCCAATAAATGACTAACTCAAGTATTTCAGCTAAGAAATTAAATGTATTTACACAAAATACAAAAGGTAATGATGTTAGTAAAATCCAGTAACGCCGGTTAGTATTAATCAAAGATTGCTATATACAGTCTTGAAGTAAACTTCCTTAGAGTCGGGCGTCCTTGTAACTGACTTCTAACGTCAACTCAATCACAGTGTTTATGTACTTTCCACTCTGTTTCTCCACACTGTTCCTCCACACTATTCCTTCACCCTCTTCCTCTACCTCTCCTCTACTCTCATCTCTGACTGACTGTGGCTATTTTATGGCATCAGGACGAGTCCATTCATATCAGAAAAGGGTGGACTCCATAATACCCCCCTCCTTGGATCCCTTTTTGAGGGGAGTTAATATTGTGTCCATTGTTTGTTGAAAAATTGCAGGAGCAACTTTTATTCCGAATGGTAGTCTGTTGAACTTGTACAACACTGTGCGTATTAATGCAAGGGATTTTCGAACTCTCTTCTTGTACTGGAATTTGTAGATAAACCTAAGATCTATTTTTCGAAAATATCTTACCGCCGTTGAGCTTTGTAAATATCTCCTCTGGGCTCGGTAGTGGGTAATGGTGGTCTTTTACTGCCTTGTTGAGTCCCGTCGAAAAATCTGCGCATACGCGAATTTCTCTTGACTTCTTTTTTACGTAAACCACCGGCGCAGCCCACTCACTAAACTCTGTTTCAGATAAAATCCCAGTTTGTTCAAGTCTCTCCAATTCTTTGTCTATTTTTTCTATAGTAGCAAACGGTACATTTCGCTTCTTTCTGAAAATTGGTTGGACGTTTTCTTTTAATTCTATTTAGGCCTTGAATTTGTTGTATCGTCCCAATCCACTTGAAAATACCTCAGGAAATTGCTTGTATAATTCTTCCTTCAATTTTATGCTATCTGATGGTTCAACCTCTAAATTTTTGCAAAACTAGTTGATAGGTAGGTCCCAAACGTTGAATTTCTGCATCCAGTCGATACCTACTAAATTTTCTGTATCTTTCATGACGTATTTTTGTTTTGCCGTGAAATTTAACATTCACTACTATTTCTCCCTCAAATTTTATTCGTTTGCCTGTAACCGACTTGGCAATTTTTTGAGTGTGTAACATGGTAGGTCTGTTGAGTTTTTTCCATGTCTGTAAGTTGATTATCGTGAGGTGGGAACCCGAATCCAGTTGTAATTTAATCTTTTTGTTTAAAATTTCCAGTTCTACATATTTCCTTACATTGGTGTTGTCATCATTATTCATCCTTGTAGCTTTTATTCTATTAGTATCTTTTCTATTTCTACATTGGGATGCGTTGTGCCCTTTTTTTCCACATTCATGACAGTTTTTATATCTGAATTGGCAATCCTTGTTCCAATGTAATCCGCCACGTCGATAACATGCTGATGGAGGGGGCTTATATTTGTTTCGATATCCGTCATAATTTGTCCTGTAAGTTGTATTTTTCTTATTGTAAAATTTTCTCTTATCATAAAATTTTAGTTTACTTTCCGGGGAGGGTGAAGAACGTAGACTTTTATTTAACTTACGTATATGAGAAACAGCTGATTCTTCCATGTCCCTTGCGTCTTTCTGTATGCTTAAACATCTCTGGCAATCTTCTGATAATTGCTGTAATGTTAGACCCGGTTCATTTTGTAATTTTGCAAGCATTCTCCTACGCATTTCGCTATCTTTTGTAGAAACTAGCCCTTGAACAAAGATGAGGCATTTAAAATTGTCCGGTGTTAATTCCGCTAGTTTGAAGTCGTCGCAATGTTTTTTTTACAATTTTGGCAAACGTGGAATAATCCTCATTATCGCCCTTTACCAGGTTAAGGCATTTCCACCTCCTATGGAAGAGTGATGTTTTGGGGCTGAAGAGTTCTTTAAGACATGTCACTGATTCGTCAAATTTTAATTCGTTCGTCTTTTTTGGCAAGATATAATCCATGAACTTTGATTATTCTTCAGTTCCTAATTTTCTAAGCAATAGACGTAGCTTTTTTGCTTCTGTACAATTTTGACAGTCTATGTTAAAGATGTCTTCATGTCTTCTAAAGCAATCTCCAAAATTTTTGTCCTTATCTAGAGAATATTTGAAAATCTCTATGGTATTCCACACTGCGTCTTGCGAAAATGTTGCTTCTTTTTCAATATCTAATTGCTTGCTGCCTGCTACATTCAGTATTAGTTCCTGGAGCTCTGTTTGTCTATCTTGTTTTTTCTTTTGCGTTTGCAATATTTGCTTTTGCCATTTTTCTTGTAGCTGTAACTGTTGATCATTTCGGTATTTCTGCATTTGTAATTGTTGCTCATTTTGGTGCTTTATCAGTTCTACCAACATATTTTTAAAATCTTCCATGACAACTCAATTTTATGTATTTTTACTCCTCGAAATTGTTTGTCGCTAATTTGTTGTTGAACGACGAGGGAATGATTTTTCTTCTGTTGATTAGTTTTTTTCCGCGTGTGTCCGCCAAGTTGTTTGTTGTTAGGCGTGCGAAAAAGTTTTTCTTTCCGTGTGAGTTTCGAATCCTCGTTCGTCAAGTTGTTGTGAGTTAACCGCGTGAGTTTTGAATCCTCGTTTGCCAAGTTGTTGTGGGGTATCCGCGTGAGTTTCGAATCCTCGTTCGCCAAGTTGTTGTGGGTTATCCGCGTGAGTTTCGAATCCTCGTTCACCAAGTTGTTGTGGTTTCCGAGTGAAAAATCGGTCTCCAATAAATGAGAAACGCAAGTATTTCAGCTAAGAAATTAAATATATTTACATAAAATACAAAAGGTAATGCTGTTAGTAAAATCCAGGAACGCCGGTTAGTATTAATCAAAGATCGCTATATACAGTCTCGAAGTAAACTTCCTTAGAGTCGGGCGTCCTTGTAACTGACTTCTAACGTCAATTCAATCACAGTGTCTATGTACTTTCCACTCTGTTCCTCCACCCTGTTCCTCTACCTCTCCTCTATTCTCATCTCTGACTGACTGTGGCTATTTTATGGCAGCCAAACGAGTCCATTTATATCAGAAAAGGGTGGATCCCATAACATACACTATTTACATTATTCGGACTATTGTCCTCATCTTTGTCGCCATATTTATTACGTTTCGGCCTTTCAGTATCTGTCTATATTTCTGAGATGAGGTATTGTGTACACTATTTACATTACCCGGAGTATTGTCCTCATATTTGTCGACATATTTATTACAAGTTTTTTTTCCGTTGTACGCTGCGGTGTTCTTCAGGTTGTTGGGATGTCGAACAGAACCCTTTAATTCACTAACTGGGGTAGACTGTTCTACTTCCACGTTCTTGGAGAGGATAATTAACAGGAGATAACTGATAACTAACACCCATTAAAGAAAAACATGGCACGTGAAACTAGAACAGTCTACCCTAGTGTGCGAAATAAAGAGTTAAGTTCGACATTCCAAACACCTGAACAAGGCTGGAGCGTACAACAGCCGAAACACTGCAAGGAATATGGCGACAAAGATGAGGATAATAGTCCGAATAATGTAAATTGTGTACATAAGACCTCATCT
Organism: Acanthosepion lycidas; assembly: GCA_963932145.1. Classification (NCBI taxonomy): domain Eukaryota; kingdom Metazoa; phylum Mollusca; class Cephalopoda; order Sepiida; family Sepiidae; genus Acanthosepion; species Acanthosepion lycidas. The sequence goes on along the minus strand of OZ010609.1, from coordinate 7,936,560 downwards.
CAGAAATATAGAAAGATATAATTATCTAATTTGTATTTAAAGTTGTTAAGTTCATTGACGAAGAAGGAACTTATGTGTAAAAAATAAATTCATGTTTTGTAATTCATATCTTTCCAGCTTTTACCCATAGAAAGAGATAGAATAAACTCTATTCTGTAGTGTTGAATGATGTCCAGCATGAAGGAAAGTTTATTCTGTATTAAATTAATTACATCCCTAAGGAATATAGCATTAATGAAATAACAGAAAAGTACACTATTATTCTTCTAAGTGTTGTGTCCTTTTAGAACATTACCTATCATGGCTCTACACAAATTCCTGTAGCACTTAATAACTTTTGATATTTTATTATCTCCTCCCAAACCTGTTATTCCGTCAATTTGCACAAGCTCCTGAAGTAGGTAATGCTTTTCTTTCTTCTATCGGTGTTGCGTTCAATCTATCCTGTCAGTATCAACCTTTTCAAGCCCTTTTTTCTCATTACGTGTCCTACAAATTTCAACTCTTTTTGATGTTAAGTATAAATGTCGTTTTTGCTTCCATCTTCTATAAAACCTCGTCGATACTGGCCAAATCCAAAAGGAAGCAAAATCTTGACCGTTGAAATCTTCCGTCAAAACTGTTCCAACAGTAGCAACATGAGAATTACAGCATGTGAGTTCAACGCAGCTTCTAAGTAAGATGATCAAATCAGGAGTTTAAATATTACTCTATTCTGGGCATGAAAAATCGCCAGTCTGGATTTTGGTGCTTGCTTGATGCCAATTAGCGAAAGTTTGATGACAACATGCTTCCAATCAAGACATGATAAAGTTATAATCATCCAAACAGAAGCCCCCACGTTGATTCTAATGGTTCGGTGAAAGAAGATTTCTACAACCTTCTTCAAGATATTATAAATGAAACTACCAAAATAATTGACAATGGTGGAAATTTGATATTTTTCTGTAATGTCAATGACTTCTGTAATGACTACACATTTCAAGTACGGAGTCATTCATAAAAAGACATGGCTATTTTCAGATCATGATATAACCAAAAATAACAACATGAAACGTACTCCATCCTGGGTAAGACGTTAAACTACATCCGCGTCCTGGGTAAGACATTAAACTACGTCCAGCAGCAAAGCCTCTGATCAGGAGGTTTAGAGGAGTTTGGAACAATATCTTAATTGCTGGTGTCCCCAGGTCCACCATGACCCGGGGGTGGTAGCACCTGTTAGGGTCCCAGCTATAGGAAAATAGTTAACTATTACCAGCAATACTTTTTTGAAAAAATGATTACCAGCAATACAATTTTGAAGGAAATATATTACCAGAAACAGAATTTTGACAAAACAAAATATTACCAGCACTAAAAATTTACACGCACTAAATAACCCATGCCGTAAAACAAAATAAACCAAACCAATCTAAACCAAAGAATACATATTCTATTCATACGAATCTATCCTAAAAATGTTGTCGGCATTAAATAACCCATTGGGGTTGATATGCCGTAAAACAAAATAAACCAAATTAATCTGAACTAAAGAATACATATTCTATTCATAAGAATCAATCCTAAAAATGTTGTCAGCATTAAATAACCCACTGAGGTTTATATGCTGTAAAACAAAATAAACCAAACCAATCTTAACCAAAGAATACATATTCTATTCATACGAATCTATCTTTAAAAATATTGTCAGCATTAAATAACACATTGTGGTTGATATGCCGTAAATCAAAATAAACCAAACCAATCTAAACCAAAGAATACATATTCTATTCATACCAATCTATCGTAAAAAATATTGTCAGCATTAAATAACCAATTGAGGTTGATATGCTGTAAAACAAAATAAACCAAACCAATCTAAACCAAAGAATACATATCCTATTCATACCAATCTATCCTAAAAATGTTGTTGACATTAGATAACACATTGAGGTTGATATGCCGTTAAACAAAATAAACGAAACCAAACCAAACAAAACCAAACGTACTCGCTACCAATCTGGGATTTTAGCATAAGTACTAAGTGACATAACGAGATACAAAATTGATATTCTAGGATTGTGCGAAATATTAATACTGAACTAATGAAATCAGATGGTTTAATTGAACCCTGTTCTGGATACTTCAAACCAGTCATCTCGCCTCCAGTCACTTTCTCCCCTACATGACGTGGCTTCCCTCTGTCTTTTCGACAAATATTTTCATGGCAACCGTTCTGATGAGCTATTTTTCCTGGTGCCCTGACAATATGAATTTAAGTGAGCTACTTGATCGTAAACTTGGCCTCACCATTTTACTATTGAACTAGCAATATGCAACCGCTATTTCTAATAGAATATTTTTCTCGCACTTCCCACCTGTGCAATTCCACATTTGATTCTGATGAGTCGGTGAAAGATTTCTACAACCTTCTTCAAGATACTACAGATAGAATCCCAAAGAATTATGCAAAATGTATGATTGGTGACTTCAATACGCAGACTGATGGAAATCCTGTTGTTATGGAATCCAAAATTGACCTTCACGTCTGTGCAAACAGAATGACAATGGTGGGACTTTGGTGTCATATATCGTAAAAAAAAACATATATACATCCTGTCTGAAGTTATTAAGTAAATCATATAAACTTTAATAAATTAAATTTAGTTTTAAAAATAAAAATTGTCATATTTTAAACTATAAATTTACAAGTCAATACAATGTCTGAGTTAAAATTTTAGGTGGTATCAATATGTTTATTGAAATTATTTGATGTATTCTAAAAAAACTGCCGTCTTAAGTTATTAGGAAAAAAACTAATAATCACATTTTATTCTAATAAAAATGTAATAGTCATCAAAAATTTATAAACACCTATAACAAAATAAATAACAAACACAAGTATTTGAATCTTTTAAATTTTAATATACTGACCTTTTTTTCTTAATAACAGCCGGTAGTTTTTTATCTATTGATTTTATTATTATTTTACTTCAGCGGGTTCAGTTTCCGACAGCTTAATTGGTTCACAAACGTCTGCTTTGCTGTTCTATTGTTTTCTTCAAAATTGACCATAGATTTTCGATCCAGACCAGTAATCGATGTTAGCCATTTTATTATCTTCTCTTCTGTAAATCTTTTATGTTCAAAGAATTAACGAATAAGCTTAGATACATGAGAAGGAGCATTGTCCTGCATAAATAAACACTTCACATTGAAACTGCGAGATGGGGACTTGTACCATCCAAAGAAATTCTTGTTCATCTAATCGCAATAGTTAGCACTGTTCAGTTTAACAGCTTCATCGATTTTGAATGGTCCAATAATGATTTGGTCGACAATTCCAGCCCATATCATAATACTACCGCCTCTTTGTTCCTTCTTTTTAGCCAGAGGCATGACTGAATTGGATAAAATTCTTTTGGAAAATTCATCAGGTCCATTCAATGTCACTCGAGATTCGTCGGTGAAGATTACTTTACAAAACTCAGTTGTCAGATCCAATTGGTCCAATTTTGACGCTTTAAAATCATTGCTTTAATGAAAGAAGGTTGCCTAAGATTTCTTTTGTAGATCCCAATTCACAAAGTATTCTCTACCTTTTGATCATCTTGACTTCCTCAATTCCAGCCTTTTCAAAGATTTGAGCACTGGTCAAAAGTGGTTGTATTGCTATAACTCGCTTTAGTTTACGTTCATCTCGAGGAATCAGGTTCTTAAAGCCTTTACCTTTGCTTCGAGTTCTCAAGTTATATTTTTAACAGTCTTCTTTATAGTTTGATGATCTCTGAAAAGCTTCTTTAATATCTCTAATGTGGACATTCCCTCAATCTATAAGTTATTTTCTGTTTTTCAAAAGTTGTTAGGTCCTTCTCTTTACCCATGTCCCAACACATTTTATGCGCAAAAAGAAAAGAAAATAGCTTTATTAGATTTTAGGCTAATATTAGTTTAATTTTCATAATAATTTCAATTTATTAGGTTGGTGCAAAAATAATGACGTAATAATGTCGTTTTTTGACGTATTTTTAACGTCAAAAAACTACATTATTACGTCATTATTTTTGCACCAACCTAATAATAACTCGAGATAACTAAAAAGACTAACCATTAAAAATGGCAGGAAAGTTAATTAAATATTTTACTAACGGTGGAAATGGACTAGTTTAAATTTGATAAATATTGATTCAGAACTTTTTGAATTACTGAGGTTTATTTGATTTGCATAATAAATTCAGACAGGCTGTAATCATATTTATGTTTTATTATATTTATTTTTATTAGTTATGCTGCTGCTGATTGGTCTCTTTCTTCTTCTTTTTCTTCTTCTTCTTCTTCTTATTATTATTATGATTATTATTACTGACGCTTTAGAATCCTTGCTTAAGCGAGAGGAGATTGTCTAGATTTTTTTACAGATCCCAATTCACAAAGTATTCTACACCTTTTGTCTATCTTAACTCTCCCAATTCCAGTCTTTTCAAAGATCTGAGCACTACTCAAAAGTGCTTGTTTCGGTATAATTCGATTTAGTTTACGTTTATTTCGAGGAAGAAAGTTCTTAAAGCTTTTTCTTTTGCTTCGAGTTCTCAACTTACTTATATTTTCAACAGCCTTCTTTATCATTTGATGATCTTTGCAAAGTCCCTTTGATATCGCCAATGTGGACATTCCCTCACACAATAACTTTGTTATTTTCTGTTGTCTTCAGGAATATATACGCTTAATTTCCTCCATATATGGGCAGAGTCTACAATACTACGGAAATATATCCATCCACTTTAATAAATAATAAAATAAAGAATATTTTCGTTGTAACTTAACCAAATTATATCGGGTTGATGTCTAATACACTAATTTCACCAAAGTTACAGGAGTTAGTGAAAAGGAAAGTAGATTCTTCTTCTTCTTCTTCTCCTCCTCCTCCTTCTTCTTCTTCTTCTTCAGCTCTCCCTCCTCCTTTCTTTTTCTTCAACACTCCCTCCTACTTTCGTCTTCTTCTTTTTCTTCTTCAGCTCTCCCTCCTCCTTTCTTCTTCTTCTTCAACACTCCTTCCTACTTTCGCCTTGTTGTTATTGTTGTTCTTGTTCTTGTTCTTCTTCAGATATCCCTCCTCCTTTCTTCTTCTTCAACACTCCTTCCTACTTTCGTCTTCTTCTTCTTTGTCTTGTTCTTCTTGTTCTTCTTTTTCTTCTTCTTCAGCTCTCCCTCCTCCTTTCTTCTTCTTCTTCAACACTCCTTCCTACTTTCGTCTTGTTGTTGTTGTTCTTCTTCTTCTTCTTCTTCTTCTTCTTCAGCTCTCCCTCCTCCTTTCTTCCTCTTCAACACTCCTTCCTACGTTCGTCTTCTTCTTCTTGTTCTTTGTCTTGTTCTTGTTCTTCTTCTTCTTCTTCTTCTTCTTCTTCTTCTTCTTCTTCTTCTTCAGCTCTCCCTCCTCCTTTCTTCTTCTTCAACACTCCATCCTACTTTCGTCTTGTTCTTCTTCTTCTTCAGCTCTCCCTCCTCCTTTCTTCTTTTTCAACACTCCCTCCTACTTTCGTCTTCTTCTTCTTCTTCTTCAGCTCTCCCTCCTCCTTTCTTCTTCTTCTTCAACACTCCTTCCTTCTTTCGTCTTCTTCTTCTTCTTCTTCTTATTATTATTATTATTATTATTAGTCTTCTTTTTTCTCTATGTGCCATTTCTCTACTGGGCATTGATGATCATGGCTCTCTTAAGCCCGCCAGGTTTCTCACGTATTGTTTACCCTTGTCTTTCTTTCTCTCTATTCGACCTGTGAGTATCAGATTCTCCAGGATCTCCTTCCACATTATGTGTCCCAGAAACTTCAGCTGCCTCTTCCTGATGTTAAGCTACCTCATACTCTGCATCCTTTTCAAGACATCATCGTTGCTCCCACACTCGGTCCACGGAATCCTTAGCATTCGGCCCGTGAGTATCAGATTCCCCAAGTCCTCCTTTCTAATCATGTGTCTCAAAAGGTGCCTCTTCCTGATTTTAATTATAAGCTTCCACCTTGTTTGTATCCTTTCTAAGACCTCATCGTTGCTCACACGCTCGGTTCACGATATCCTCAGCATCCTTCATACCAACGTTGCCTCGAATATCTTCTTCATGTTTGAGGAGACCGTCCAACATTCGTTATCGTAAAAGAGGACAAATATCACGTAGCAGTTCAGTACACTTTTCTTTATTACCAACGTAGCGTCCTCTTCAGTCAAAATTTAGATGTTTGGCGGTGAGACTGGAATACTCAGAGCGCAAGCCCAACTGATGGCATACGGAGGCCATATATGAAGGCCACACGCTGACCAGACTACATGACCCCATTCACGCTCGTGCCTTCCATAAGTCTCCTCCTTTTTTGCATCCTTTCTAATATCTCATCCTTGCACGCATGCTCGGTACCACATCTTATTTCATTCATATTACATATATCGTTCCTGATGAAAATCCTTCAGGTAATTTTGTGTGTCTCTTGGACTTGGCAATAGCTGAAATTTATATATATATATATATATAGGAGGGTCATTCAATAAATAAGGTGAATTTTTCGGTATAAGGACTTCTAATACAGATAGAAGCTTACTTTTTTTTAATTTTTTTTTTGTTTTACTTCTTTTTCACATGGATTTAATTTCTTTTGCCGATCAAAAAAAAAAAAACTTTGAGAATTTTGGCGATTAACAAAGATGTCTGACCAAGAAGCATGCTCCAGGATTGAACAGCGCTCAGTTATCAAGTTTTTGGTTTCTGAAGGGTGCAAACCAGTTGAAATTCATAGGAGAATGTCAACTGTGTATTGTGCCACATGTTTTACCCAAAAAATGTTTACAAGTGGGCTAAATTGTTTAAAGAAGAACGGAGCAGTGTTGAGGACGAAGACAGGCCTGGGAGGCCTACAGAAGTGAGGTCTCCTGAGGTGATCAAATCAGTCAATGACCTCATTCAGTCTGACAGAAGAACTACTGTGAACTGCTGAGGCAGGTCAAGAAAGACATAAAGAACAAACGCAGGGGTCATCAGTTAGAAGGAGTCATCTTGCATCATGACAACACAAGGCCTCACACAGCAGCCTATTATATATCTATATCTATCTATATATATATATATATATATATACACATATATATAATTGTATATATATATATATGTATATTTGTATATATATATATTTATATATATATATATCAAAATAGAGATAGTTTCAAAATTCATAGATCGATAGATAGATATTAACAAAGTTACAAAAATAGAGGTATTAACAGATATATATATATATATATATATATATATATATATATATATATATATATATATATATATATATATTATCTTAAATCCTCATAATTACTAGCACTTGTAAATCCTAGATTGAACCAGCTTCTAATGCTCTGGACTGAGCGGCATGGGAAGATTAGTCGTAGCTCGTGGGGGCTCAGTCATATGGGTTCCACCACGGAATATGTCATCGAGCGGCGCTATATCGAGTTTGCTTCGTTACCTCTTCGTCACGGAAGTCCGTTGGAGCAGTTGGTATGACGTTTGCCTGATAACGTAACTGTCTGGGTTTCAATTCATCACTGCTGATGAGTCCCAAATATAGAACGAAACGACCAGTGCTTTCTGCATTATGTTGAGGTTTCTTCAAGACACGATTAATTATATATATATATATATATATATATATATATATATATATATATATATATATATATATATATATATATTAATAGAGGTCTTATAAGTATAAGAAACTATACTGGCTCGGAAAACCTTCGGTGTATTGATTTGCAAATAAACAAGCCAGTACCAAAGGGGAAAAAAAGGTATAAAAAAAGAAAGAACCAAAAAAATGTACGTTAGCTGAAAGTAATCTTCCAGCATGCAAGTCCAAGGTCCAAAGAAAAAAAATCCCGATGCCAGTAGGCACAATAACTAAATAAAGTGCTCAATACAATGAGTAGAGCAGACATATATATATATATATATATATATATATATATATATAGAGAGAGAGAGAGAGAGAGAGAGAAAGAAAGAAAGAGATTGAAACATATAGATAGATAGATAGACATGAACAGATAAAAATAAATAGATAGATAGATAGATAGATGAGAAAGAAAGAATGAAACAAAGTGAAAAAAAGCTTAACGACGAGGGCTGGCTGCTCGGTCAAAGAATTCTGAATGTTTCATTATAAGGAAACGTCTAATATTACCATTTGCATTAGACATGAGGAGAACAGATACTAGACTTTGATCCCAGCCCGATGACCAGGGAGTGAAGAAAAGCGTAAAGAGTAGTACTGGCTCCTTCGTCAATGAATGCCGAATGTTTCATTATAAGGAAACAGCTAATATTACCATTTGCATTAGAGATGAGGAGAACAGATATAACACTTTGATCCCAGCCCAATGGCCAGACAGTGAAGAAAAGCATAAAGAGTAGCACTGACTGCTCCGTCAATGAATGCTGAATGTTTCATTATAAGGAAACGGCTAATATTACCATTTGCATTAGAGATGAGGAGAACAGATACTACACTTTGATCCCATCGTGATGACCAGGGTGTGAAGAAAAGCGTAAAGAGTAGCACTGGCTGCTCACTCAATGAATGCCGAATGTTTCATTATAAGGAAACGGCTAATATTACCATTTGCATTAGAGATGAGGAGAACAGATACTACATTTTGATCGAAGCCCAATTGACAGGGTGTGAAAAAATGCCTAACGTGTATCACTGTCTGCTCAATCAATGGATGTCGAATGTTTCATTATAAGGAAACGGTTAATTTCAGTAATATACTTCTTTGTTTTCGATTTATGTATTTTGAGAAGAAATTACTGAACTCGCATTGAAAATAAGTGATTAAGTTTCTGGCGTGCCGCACTTCATACAAAACTTTTAGAAGCACATCCTGTATATAAGAACATGAACAGCTATTGGACTGGAGAAAACTATTTTCTTAAGGAATATTTCAAGTTGAATAATTTTTAATAATCGATAGACATTGGCACTGGCTGCTCGGTCAATAAAAGCCTAACGATTTTTCTCTCTATGGAAACGCCTTTCTGACTGATCCTTCTTTTTTCATCATTTTTTTCATTTTGAATTTATATCATTTGAAAAGAAATAATTTTCGTATGATTTATTTTTCCTTTTTCAATTTGTTTTTTGGTTTAAAAATCAGAGATTCAATGAATTTACAAACACCAGACGAAATATTGATGGGATTTAAGATTTTCAAGATTTGCGAAACAGAATATATCCCCCTTCTCTCGTTGTCTTTTATTGCAAGTCATATTTTTTAATTTTAAATCTAGACTTTTATGATAAGTGTTGAATAAATCTATATTAGCGTGGGGCTTAAGAGTTCATATGAACAATTGATTTAGCCAGGCCAACGTATTTACGAATTATCACGATTGAAGTCAGTAACTTCTTTTAAAAGAAATCCGTAAATTAAACGTAATGTCTTGAAGAGAAAATGCATATACAACAGATTAAATGATCTGACAAAAAATAATATTCAGAAATGATTAAAACAAAGCTAAGTCAGTTCCTTGTTCACCGAAAGGATATATAGTTTTTATTCGTTCAAAAATAGACGAAGAGAGGTACGTTGAAATACTTCGTTTTCTTGGATTGGTGAGATAATATATTTTGAAGAGGCGTTCGTTGCTCACTGTAAGGATATATGGTTTTTATATGTTCAAAATAGACGAAGAGAGGTACTTTGAAATACTTCGCTTTCTTGGATTGGTGAGAGAAAATTTTTTGAAGAGCCGTTTGTTGCTCACTGAATGGATATATGGTTTTATATGTTCAAAAATAGACGAAAAGAGGTACTTTGAAATACTTTGCTTTCTTGGATTGGTGACAGAATATTGTTTTGAAGAGGCGTTCGTTGCTCACTGAAAGGATATATGGTTTTTATACATTCAAAAATAGACGAGGAGAGGTACTTTGAAATACTTCGATTTCTTGGATTGGCGAGAGAACATTTATTTTTGAAGAGCTGCATGTTTGGTTAGAAGTCAATAATATAATTGGCGAACAATTTTAGACTGGCAAAAGATTCAACGCTATTTGCTGGTTGCAAGTAATCGAAAGGAAATCTTCGACATGACATCAGACACTCTTCTTTGCTTAATTTAATTTTTCTCCCGATTTTATAAAGAATTTTGAGACTTCCGTTTCTTGATTTTTCAATGCTCTACGAATGTTTTCTGTGTAGCCAAGTTATTCATTGGTTCAAAGAAAATTTAACATAGAGACGTGAATTCTTTTTCTTGCAATTACGATGAAAAGGAGAAGAATTAAGAAAAACAAAGAAAAACCGAGACTAAAAGGAAAGGTGGAAAGAAAGATTCCTGAAAAATGCTGTCATAACATAAAAGTTTGTGATGAAATGTATATACCTGTATAATGACTGAGCAATACATTTTCATAATAAAAAACATTTGCGATGCTTTTCAATTATAAAAATCCTTGGCAATCCAATTTGATAGTAAACCTTAGTTCCAATGAATTTTCATAAAAACCATTGGCCAATGAATTTCATAGTAGAATTCATTTCCAATGCATTTTCATAATCTAAATCAGTGGCCAATGAATTTTCATAATAAAAATCATTGGCCAATGCATTTTCATTTTAAAAATCATTTCCTATGCATTTTCAAAACAAAAGTCATTGGCAATGCATTTTCATAACATTCTTTTCTTCGTATAGTTATAACCCAGCCTCTCTTTGTTGTTTCACTCATTCAATAAAGATAATCATAGTAATAACGCGTAAAGAAAGCAATTACAGTTGATCACCGAAATTTCTTTTTTTTTTCATAGAAAATCTTGAAATTTCTGGCTGTTATTGGATTGTGATTTGGAAAGAAAGCCATTACAAAAGCATACTTGCTCAAAACAACGAGAATACATTGAATTATTGGATAGTATTTGCAGGTATTAAGTACGTTTAGAAATTGAAATGAACATTTTCCATCGAACGATATCAAGTACTGTGAATAATAATAATAATAATAATAATAATAATAATAATAATAATAATAATAAACAAAATGATTTACGTAACTCTTTCAATATTTTCTACACTTGCAGAGAAGAGAAAAAGAAAAGGCAGTGTTTGACAATATTAAACAATAGTTCAACAGTATTTGTTTTCTTCTTCAAGTTATATTTAAAAAACTTATTCAAGTAGAAAAATAAAATAAAAAAAATATCTACCAAAATTATAACTCTTTTTACAACCGTCACTTGTTTTTCTTAATGAAAATATGGTTGCACTGGTAATGTATCAAAACGAATGAAACGCCGACAGCGTGGAGGCAAGCAAATGAAAGGTGCAAATTATGATGGCGATCTTGATCATTTTGGAATTCCTCGCTAGTTAATTAGTTACTAAGAGGAATTAGTCAAATAACTTAGTATAAATATTATGGAACTCTCCTGTCATTCTGTTCATTAACCTCGGGCGGACGTTAGAAGTTTGCATATGAAACTATCGTCATGCGTTTGTAAGGGTCGCAAGGTCTGGATATTTTTTATTTGTATCTTAAGATGCTCTTCGAAATTAAAATCGTTTGTAATAAAACGTTTCAGAAGCTCTGTTGTCATCGCACCATACCTGCGACTATTGAATCTTTTATTTAATATTCCATTGTGCAATCCACTTAAATCAAGTCATCTTTGGTACATTGGACGACGTTCATCAAATGTGAATTAGTAAAATTTATACAGTCTCAAGATGTGATGTTTTTCTTTGAATTTGTGATGTAATTGACGATTCATGTTCTTGCACAACGAAAAGGTTTTTCCACTTCTATGAGTGTTTTATGAAGTACAAAGATCAGAAACTCCAAGAGTCGACATGTCGGTAGATTATGATTATTTTTCAGAATGTACACTTTAAGATGTTCCTTAAAATTACAGTCGTTTGTAGAAAAATGTCGACAAGCTCATTTGATATCACACTGCTGTGTCTGATATCTGTGCCCATTAGATTTTTTTATTTAATGTTCTCGTTGTACAACCCACATAAATCAAGTGATGTTATCTAGATTTGGCGGCGTGTATTAAATAAGAATCAGTACAATTGCCACCTTCTAAAGAAATCGTGATTTTTCTCTTTGAATTTGTAATAGAATGAACTTAACTCATACTGTTTTACAACGAACAGTCATTTCCAATTTTCTGAGTGTTTTCTGGGATACAAGGAACCGAAACTCCGATGGAATTTTGTGTGGGAACACTTGTATTTGTTAAAATTTGTCTGATGTTTTTATTTCGTTTGAAAGTAACGATAATTGGATTGGGAAAGATCTCTTTAAGAAGCGGACATTTTAGCGAAATGTGTTCATAGCTGTCGTGTAGAACTTTTTAAATTCCAGCCAAATTTCGGCGCCAGTTGATGACTAATGACATTTTATCAGAATTTTGATTGTTTTTTTTCGGTGATTTTATCTTGGATAAAATTATGGCAATGTTCATCTTTAACTATTTCTTTGGCAAATTGCATGTTTTCAAAAATATTTTATCTCTATGCACATCCGTCTTATGTCTAAAAATCTGTAACTATCCTCAGGCGTTGTAAGGGTCAAAAGCTCGGTAGATTCTGAATATTTTTCCTTAAAAAGATGTTCCTAAAAATTACAGTTGTTTGTAATAAAATATCACGTGCCATATTTTTGTCTGATATCATACTTTTGGTCAGTGAATATTTTCTTCAATTTTTCCACATAAATCAAGAAATGTTATCTAGATTAAATAAATAGGAATCAGTAAAATTGCGACCTTCTAAAGAAATCGTGATGTTTCTCTTTGAATTTTTAATAGAATTAACTTGACTCATACTGTTTCACCACCAACAGTCTTTTCCCATTCTATGAGTGTTTTCTGGAATACAAGGAACCGAAACTTCAATAGAGTTTTGTGTGTGAACACTTGTATTTGTTAAGATTTGTCTGATGTCTTTGTTTCGTTTGAAAGAAACTATAGTCGGATTGGGAAAGATCTCTTTAACAAGTGGATATTTTAGCGAAATATGTTCATAGCTGTCATGTAGTACTTTCGAAATTCAGCCAAATTTCGGCGCCGGTTGATGACTAATGACATTTTATCATAATTTTGATTGCATTTTTCGGTGATTTTATCTTGGATAAAATTATGGTAACCTTCATCTTTAACTATTTCTTTGGCAAATTGTTTCACCTGCGACCCGTGATATCCGCACTTAAGAGAAAGCCGAATAAATCATTAGCATGTTTACAATAATCTTTTATCTCTTTGCACATCCATCTTATGTGCAAAAATCGACACTTCCGGTTTAATTTTATCCAAAAATCGACACTTCCGGTTTAATTTTATCCAAAAATCGACACTTCCGGTTTAATTTTATCGTTTGATCAGGATGATCAAAATAGCTGTGACGATAAATATGTGATGCGTTAGGCGTGCAAAGTAGTTCGGTCATTAGAAATTTACTCTAGTGTCTAAAAAATTCAACGCTAGATTTTGAGAAAATGGATGTAAATTTTATATGGGATCGAAAATTGTTCATTTGTGCAAAAGTATCACAAGATTGTAGGAATTGTAGAAAACTTTTCTGTGTATAATCTCAGATGAAGAATATGGTAATAAATCGCAGAAAAAGTTCTGGTTCAGGACCGCACTTGATTCAAGAATTTTTCCCATGAAAATCTTTTATCTCCTTGCAACTTCACCTTATCATATTTTATTGCTTGACAAGAATGATCAAAATGGCGGTGAAGATAAGTATGTGTTGGGGTGGGCGTGCAAAGTCGCTAGGTCGTTAGACGACCCCATGGGAACTTTACTGTTTAAATAACCAACCCTAACCTTCGAGGAACTGGATGTCAATTTGAAACTGCGTGCAAGCATGTCTTGCAAGATCAATTACGACTAAAAGTGAGTTAGAACCTCACTTTCGGCTTTGTGCCACATCTAAGCTGCGCTCACTAATGGGCATTTCGACCTGGTCTAATGATTAATAAGCTTGTATAGTTAACACTAAGTAACGAGTTCGATCCTCACTGGGTGCCCTATATTTTCGCCCGTGTACCATTACGCTTAGAAAATCATGTTTGGCACTCCGACATTGTGTAATGGTTAGAAAGTTTGTCTCGCTAGATCAATTGCGACTGAATAGTGAATTTGATCGTCACTGGGTGCGCCATACTTTTGTACTTATACCAACTCTAAGATACGCTTAGTAATGCGCACATGATCGCGATGTAATAGTTACCAAGCATTTCTCGCTATATCAATTATTATTTTTATATGTGCGGGCAAAATATAGTCTTTAATGGTACCAGTCCAGGACTTTAAAGGTACAGCTCGCCAGGGTCGAGTAATCTTCTTTCCTTTCATATTCCATTAGCAAAAAAGAAATTCCTCTGAAACAGCTTCTTTCCCGGAACTGCTGCATTGGGGAAAAGATTCATCACTCGAATTTCGGTCAGCCCTTATCCATCCAAAATATCTTCATAATATGAACCTCTTGCTACTTTCCTGTACTGCGATTTTCTAAACGTTGCTTAGATGTATATGGGACACACAGTAAGGATAGAAATCACAACAATTCAGCGTTGATCTAGCAAGACAGGTTGGCTAACCAACGTCAAAGTGTCAAAGTCCACTGTGATAGATGAAGAATTGGCAAGAGATGACAGAATTATTTCTAGCTGTATCATAGAATGACAAGAATTGAGAAGAAAGATAAACAGTAGCACCATGAAAAAAACAGTAAACTACTGAGAAATATAACTTCGAGAAATCAAGCAAAGTATAATGCAATATGAAAATGTAGCTCGTTATCTATCCTCATAATACGAACCTCTTGTCCCCCTCCTTTACGCCCTTACAACAAACCGTATCGTAATGTTCTTCTCTTAATGGCTCTTGGGCCTTGGCATTGAATTGAAGAAAAAGTGAAAAATACTGAAGTATTGTAATATATGTTCAAACAGCGTAGGGTGTAATGGTTAGCAAGGGTGTCTCGCTAGAACAATTACGACTGAGTAGTGAGTTCGATCCTCACTGGGTGCCCCATACTTTCAGCCTTGTGCCACATCTGAGATACGCTTGGAAAATCACTATATCCTCATAACTTCGGTCACCTCGAAGCGGTGTAATGGTTAGCAAGGTTGTCTCGCCAGAACAATTACGACTGAGTAGTGAGTTCGATGCTCACTGGGTGCCCCATACTATGTTCAGTCAGCATATATACCTAGAAAGAAGGTTTTGTAAGTTTATCCGATTATGAAACAAAAAAAAAAAAAAAATTCTTGTACGTTGACGGAAAGCCAGAATAAATCTGGATTTTGCACCCTCCAGAATTTTGGGGGGTGGGTGGAGCGAAATCACTTTGCCGGGAAACGAACTCATGAGGAATGACTTGCGAAACGGTTTTGCACAAGTAAGCATTTCGATTTATAGCGAGAAACAATCAGAAGGGTTATAAGGGAGGCAAATTCCTGAAACACATTGCAGAAAGGAATTTATACTTTGGATGGTTTAAGATTTTGTATCACTTTCCAAAAAATAAATTTAAAAAAAGAAGAAAAATATTAAAAATACAACGGTAAAAGAAGTATTACTTCACACCCTGATAAATAAACAGAAATGAAAGGAGTTAAGTCCCTTTGATAGCAGATTGCTTTTTGCAGATTTAGAGGGTAATGTGGTCGATGGAAAGGGATAAAAAATGTGTACTCAAGTGCTCTCTTAAAGTCAGCCCATTTAGATTACCGTATCTCCATGGCGTCAAGTGACACTTAGCAATTCAATATCACTTTGGCCGTTATATAAATACATACGTACATACGTACACACACACACACACACACATATATATATATATATATATATATATATATATATATATATATATATATATATATATATATATATATATATATATATATATATATATATGAGAAGAATAATAGCAACAAGTCATGACAAATGTCTCTGGTAAATTGAAGTCGTAAAAAGGAGAAATTATAAGTAATATGCGCCGAAAAGGACAACAAACACAAATAATAATAAGGAAAGGATAAGTAGACTATAAAAACTAATATCAATATCAATAATAATAATATTATAAACAACAACAACAACAATAATAATAATAATAATAATAATAATAATAATAAATGTCGTAGGAAGAATAAATATGATCAGTTTTGCTGGTGGAAATTCCATAGGTGATGACAAGTAAGATATTGGTTTTATATTTCTGCAATTGATGACAGAAAAAGGTTATTGTGGATAGATTTAATTAAAAGAAATTCGCATAGAGGAAATAAATAAATGAAAATAAATGAAGGTCTACAGAAAACAGAAAAGAATTTATATATATATATATATATATATATATATATATATATATATATATATATATATATATATATATATATGTGTGTGTGTGTGTGTGTGTGTGTGTGTGTAAAGGAAGTTGTAAAGAAAGTGAAAAGAAAGAAGGAAAGATGGAAATAAAAATGAAAGGAAGGATGGAAGAAAGAAAGAAAGCAAGAAACAAACAAAAATAAAGAAAGAATAATGAAAAAGACGGAAAGAAAGAAAGAAAGAAAGAAAGAAGGAAAAAGTGAAAAAGACGGAAAGGAAATAGAAGAAATGAAATAAAGAATTAAAAAGAAAGAAAAATCAAGAAAACTGAAAGAAAAAAGAAAGAAAGAAAGAAAGAAAAAAATGAAAAAGACGGAAAGAAAAAAGAAAGAAAGAAAGAAAGAAAGAAAAGGAAAAAATGAAAAAGACAGAAAGTAAAAAGTAAGAATAAAAGAAAGAAAATAAAGAAAAATGAAAAAGACGGAAAGAAAAAAAGAAAGAATGAAATAAATAAAGAAAGAAAAGGAAAGAAAAATGAAAGCCATAGAGAAAAAAGAAAGAAAGAAAGAAAATGAAAAGACGAAAGAAAAAGAAAAGAAGAAAGAAAGATATAAAGAAAAGGAAAAAAAGAAATAATGAAATAAAAAAGAAAGAAACATAAAAAAGAAAAATGAAAAAGACGGAAAGAAAAAAGAAAGGAAGAAAGAAAAGGAAAGAAAGATGAAAGACATAGAGAAAAAAGAAAGAAAAAAAAAGAAAGAAAGAAAAAATGAAAAAAACGAAAGAAAAAGAAAAGAAGAAAGAAAAATAGAAAGAAAAGGGAAAAAAAAGAAAAATTGGAAAGAAAAAAGAAAAGGAAAGAAAAACCACGAGAACAAAGAAACTAGAAAAACAAAGAAAGAAAGCGCGAGAGAAAAAAAGAAGAAATTACTAACGTAAATACAAACAAAAAGAAAAAAACGTAGAAAGAAAGTGAACGACTAAACTGTGAAATGTAATAAGATAAAAAGAGAAGGAGATATAGAAGGAATGAAGTTAAAAGGAAAATTAAAAAAAGAAAGAAACTGGAAATGGTAAAAAGAAGGAAAATGGATGGAAATATAAGAAATTACGAGGTGGATTAAAAAGAAAGAAATAAGGAAAAGAAGAATAAAAGATAGAATGAAATGTAAAAAAAAAGATAAAGAGAAAGAATATTAAAAAGATAAAAGATACAAGGAGAATAAAAAAAGAAAGAAAAATGTAGGGAAGAAAATATGAAAAAGAAAAAGCAAATAACAGCAAAAGAATGATAGAATGAATACATATGAAATTAAAAGAAAGAAAGAGAGAAAAACGCTCTCCAGACCCATCAGTCGTGGCGGATGAGCAAAAATTATCAGTTACTCATTTGTTTCTGAAACATACCAGCCGTACAAGTAGTGCATTCATATAAATAATGAAATCTCAAGATGTTTCGCAAAACACCAAATCCGAATTTACAGGTTAACTTTGTTTTTGTATTTTTTTTTATTGTTCACAAATGCTCAAAGGTCACTGAATGTTCCACAAAGCAACAGTTCTTGGGAAAAACGTTTTCGAGTGGAACTCACTCCTTACTAACAGAACACGAAGTGAAAGTTGTATGCTGCCCAGCAGATCTTAGCTTAAAAGCTTAGAAATTGAGAACTAAAGAACATAACTTATCTGAATATTTTTCGATTTGCGATAGTCTAGCGACAGGTTTGCAATGTTTCGTCCGTGAAAAAGAGGTTGAGGAAGAAAACGATTCATCACCCACAAGGCAGCGTAGATGCTTTTGAGACATATCAAGACTGGAAATTGAAGACTGGGCAGATCTTTCGGATTGTTCTGGCTCTTGTATAAAATCATTCAGACAAAGGTTTTACTAAAATATTGAAAAAGCTCAAACAAGTCTGTCTGAATGTCATGAATTTGTTGCTCGACTAACGTATAATAGTCTGCGAGTTTTTAAAATAATGAAATATCAACGTATTTTCACAAAACACCAAATGCAAACCTACCTATGAAATTTTTTTTTACTATTGTTCACAAAGGCACAAGGGTCACTCAATGTAGAGTCTTGCTGATGACAGTTGTTGTGTGAGTGGTAAGATTAAGGGACACAGTTTATTCGGATGTCTGTGAAAGAAAATGGTTAACCCTAGACGTGACAAGGTTAATATTTTAGTGGTTGAGAAAGCATCCTCTTAGGATTCTGTTCTACAAGACAACAGTTCTCGGGAAGAAGCTATTCGAGTTGAACTTACTCCTTACTAAAGGAACAGGAAGTCTAAGAAGTGGGTCTAAGCAAGGAGGTTTAGAGTTGGGGTACTAAGGAATGCGGCTTCTCTGAACATTTTTCTATTTGTAGAATAAAGCGACGCTGCAACGTTTCGTCTGTGAGAAAGAAGTTATGAGGTAGAAAACAATTCATCACCCACAAGGCCGCCTAGACATTTTCGGGCCATATCAAGCCTGGGGAGCGAAGATTAGATAGCTCTTTCGGAGGGTTCTGGCTTTAGATTAAAATCATTCAGACAAAATTTTTAATAAAATATTGAAAATGTAAAACTAGTTTGGCTCAAGAGCATGAATAAAATGAGCTGCTAGTTTATTTTACGAAGTGCTTTGTCGTAGGATACAAATTGAGGAACAGAATCTTTATAAAATATGATCTTCTTCTATGTGTCGTATCTCATCGGGACTTGGATGATCACGGCTCTCCACAACATCATATAAGTTGTACTAACGTTTGTCTTTTCAGCCTAACTCTCAGCCTCTGTCCAACGATCGATTTACACAAGCCAGTGAGATAGATCACTCGCTGCTGCCCTCTGTCTCTCATGTCTTATTCATACCCTATGAATATCGAATTTTCCACACCCTCCTTCCTCATTCTGTGTCTACGAAATTTCAGCTGTCTCTGATTCTGAATATGAGTAACCTTTTTATTTACATTTTTATTAAAACTTTCTCGTTACTTACACGCTCAATCCATAGCATTCTTACCATCCTTATGTAGAACCACATTTCTGTTGCCTGCACCAGAGATAGCTTTGCTCAACACCACCAATTGTTGCAAAACCAAAACATCAACCTGAAAATTCAATTTATGTTCTTAAATAAACCACATCATATCGAGACTTTCACATGGATGTTATGAATAGCATCAAATTTGTCGAGAAATATCTAAATTGTCAGCTGTATACAACTATTTTCTAAGATTGTTGGCAGCTACAGAACAACACAGAACCGCAGCACATAACAGAAACCACATTACTTGAGAACTACCAACAGCAGCTAGCAGCTAAAACGGCTGTTACATATAACCCAAAGAGAAAAAAGATGATATAATGAAGATGCTGATATTCCACAGTACTTGAAATAAAAGGTTAGGAAGGAAACCCCTGTAGATACTGGAAAGGGTGATAACAGCTACTGGGCTTGAGAAGAGAAAATAATGACATAATCAAGATGTTGACATTCCACACTACTTCAAACAAAAGGTTAGGAAGGAAACTGACATCAGTACTGGAATGAGCGATAACAGCTACTGAATTTGAGAAATCTATTTTCCTGAAAAATTGTTTTAAGGGAAAGATTTTATGAATGTTAACCGACAGAATTACCGGCTGCACAAGACAATGGATGACAAATGTTTCCTTGTAGGGAAACGGCTGTTATTAGGATTAACATTACATTTATAGCATCTTTTGCTAATTTAATATGATTTTAGATTTTGATGCCATATTTTCCTATGCCTTTATGCACACATATTTTGAGCACATTTTTAGGGGATTACGATCCCCGTACGATCATCGAAGTTAAGGAACGTTAAGCCTGGTCAGTAACTAGATGGGGTGGCTGCTTCGGAATACTATGTACTGTAAGTTTAGATGTGCGGATGGTGTAACGGATATAGGCACGGGGTTCTTAAACAGGGAGACGAGTTCCAATTCCAGTCGGGTTCATTATACTCGCTTGCGCGTATATACTCTTGGGAAAGGTATGAATCCACTTCTTCTACACCCAGCTATGGTTTAATTAGTAAAACCTATTATTATCACCAAAAATAAAATAAAAATTGTGTACACAAATATTTAGACTCCGGCATTAAATAACCCACAGAGGTGTTGATTTGCCGCTAAACCAAAACAAACACTTTTTTTTTTTTAGTTAGCTAGTATATGTTCAGAATAACATTAAGAAATGGACATGAAACCCCCATTAGAAGCCATAATAATATATTGCAAATACGCAGGGGAAAATCTCTTGTTCAGTTCTTTCATTAAACAGGGAAGAGACGAAGCGAAAAGTATAGAAGGGAAATATGGGTTCTTAAAATGGGAACGGTAAAAAAAAAAATGGCAAACAGAAAAAGAAAAAGTGTGCGTAACGACGCCAGTAATCTGCCTCATTGGAGGCGCAGGGTGCAAATTTAGTGGCCTTAGAAGAAAGGGACATCAATAGAGAATGGAAAGCCCGTCAGGCTTTCTAATGGATTATGACTGTCACCCCTTGTCTATATTATTCTATTCATATCTATCTATCTATCTATCTATCTATCTATCTATCTATCTATCTATCTATCTGTCACATTTTAAAATCTATCACATTCTTATAAAATTTCCCTATCATAGTCTGGTCAAATCTATCTATCTATCTATCTATCTATCTATCTTTCACATTTTTTTTAAATTTATCTATCACAGTCTGTTAAATCTAGCTAGCTAGCTAGCTATCTCAGTCTGTTCAAATCTGTCTCTCACAATTTGTTAAAATCTATCTATCGATAAAACTACAATGTGTGTTCATAGCTATGTGTGTATGTATCTATCTACGCATCGACGTTTTTCATATATATATATATATATATATATATATATATATATATATATATATATATATATATATATATTAAGACATTTTTATGATTATACATCTTTTTATGTTGTTAGTATTTCTTTGTTTTATTTTTGTGTTGTTTTGAATAGGAACGTTTATCCTGAGCCATCCCACGTTGAGCACAGCTGGAATTTGCGTGAGCATTTTTCTATTCTTAAAAGATTTTAACTCTCCATTTCTACTGTTAAATAAGCAGAGGTGATTTGTAGTAATAGCGAGAAAACGAAAAAAAAAATAAAACGTAAGCATGCTGGGAAAATAAATAAAAATTAATTAAATCTTCTTTGTCTGACATATTTAATTATATATATATATATATATATATATATATAGTCATCTACAGACAGACTGTTTTTCTGTATCACAGCTCTTCAGTTTAGCTAGACAACCGATTGCATCAAGCCGGGATAGAAACCCGACTGATTAGATAAGTCAAATCTTTTACCTCTAGGCCATCGTCAAACGGCAGAGAAGGAAGGGAAGTTTAGCGTTTTTCTCTATACGAACCACACCAGCTACTCATAGAACTCAATTCAATTTTACTTGAAGAGTAATGCTTATATATATATATATATATATATATATATATATATATATATATATATATATATATATATATATATATATATATATATATATATATATATATATATATATGAATTCAATTTTAATCCTTCAAGAACTTTCCATCCTTAGCAATGAATAATTATTGATAAATATGTTATTTTCGTTTATGAGCGATTTTACCAAGACACTTCGTTAAGCTTAGCGAGTAATTATGCATGTTTATTACTGAAAGTAGAGTCAAAACCTCGAAGAGTTCCTGTAAGATATCTTTAATAATTTCTAAGATACAACAGTTCAAATTGTAATCTAACAATAGGCCAATTTTGCTATTACACGATTTGGACAATTTTTCCGTTACTCTCGATATATATATATATATATATATATATATATATATATATATATATATATATATATGTGTGTGTGTGTGTGTGTGTGTGTGTGTGTGTGTGTGTGTATGTATATAGTCATCCACAGACAGATTGCTTCGCTGTATCACAGCTCTTCAGTGTAGATTGACGTCTGATAGCTTCAAGCCGGGATTGAAACGCGACTGAATTGACATCAGTCAGACCATCGTCGCACTGCAGAGAAGGAACGAGATTTTGACGTCTTTCTCTTGAAACACGCCAGCAGATCATAGAACTCAATTCAATTTTACTTGAAGAGGAATGATTGATAGCATCAGAAGTCGCTGTTTTTTAAAACCATCATTTTCCTTAGAGAGCTCAACTGGATATATGCATATCAACCTTGTAACGCGTCCTTGTTATGACGATAAACTACATCCGCGTCCTGGGTATGACGATAAACTACGTCCAACAACAAAGCTTCAGATAATGTTTTCGAAAAAATAATGTTGCCAGCTATACGTTTTTGGCAAAAAAATAATGTTGCCAGCTATACGTTTTTGAAACAATAATGTTGCCAGGTATGCGTTTTTGAAATAATGTTGCCAGCTATATGTTTTTTGGAAAAATAATGTTGCCAGCTGAGTGTTTTTGAAACAATAATGTTGCCAGCTATGCGTTTTTTGAAACAATAAAGTTGCCAGCTATACGTTTTTTGGTAACAATGATGTTGCCAGCTGTATGTTTTTGAAACAACAATGTTGCCAGCTATGTTTGTGAAAAAATAATGTTGCCAGCTATATGTTTAATAGTGCTGTATATTTAATATATGTATAAGTATATGTGTATATATATGTGTGTGTGCGTGTGTGTGTGTGTATACCTTAATTTGGCATTAAATGACCCACAGTGGTTGATATGCCATAAAACCCAACCAACCAACCTTGTAACATCGTACAACCTGTTTAATGATAGAATGATCAGTGACTAAATTGGCTCACACACACACACACACACGCACACACACACACACACACACACATACACACACACTAGACACTGGTCAAGTAAGGAATGTAAGTTGAACCCCAGCAGCCAACACAAAATGAAACAGAAGCTATTAAATAGCAGATGAGCTCGTCAGGGTCAACGGTCATCCACTGCAATTACTGATTAAAAAGACTCACCAAACTACAATTTGTCATGGTCTGGTTAGTACGGTTACACTCCTGAAGATTTGACTAAAACAGATTATAATCGAAGCCATCACGAAGGGCAAAGAGATGGAATGGCCACGTCTTTCGTTTCAGAAACAACATGTTGACTATTAGAGCGACAAGCCGGAGACGAAGGCAATGGAAACTCGAGACCGACAAAAACAAGATGCAACCCGATATCTCGGTCCTACACAGCCCAGTATGGCCAGATATAGGAAGTGGTAGAGGTCAGTCAGTCAGTTACTGCAACAGGTGTGAGAAAACCCTGGATCCAGATGATTTCCATCAAAGTCATATTACCGTGACTGGAGAATTGATATGATAGCATATATCACAGAAGATATATTCGATGTATATTATAAAACACAGTGAATATTTTTATAAAGATTGTTGAACTGCTACGTAATATATAATTATTGACGGACTGGGTGTAAAACTATTATTTTCCAGGAGGCAAAGGGGACCCACTCACAATTACATTTAATCTTCAGAAAGAAGTAAAACAGCCCACCTCCACCCTTTTCACTTCCGTTTAACACCCCCTCTATTTCTACATGCACTGAGTGATTGTTTGTTTCTTTATTGTTTTTTTTATTTATTTTTTTTGGTATTGCTCTTTTGAAAGTGCTGTAGCCTAGGAAAGGTTACTGAATGAGGCATAACCAAAACGGAGTTTGGAAATGAAATGCTAATCTTTATAACATCAAAAAATGCAATACTCGTCAGCGTCGTGAAGGTAAACCGCTGCTAGTGGTGGACTACTTATACAGCATATTGCCCCCACTTACAATAGTTTCCAATGTATTTATGAGGATTGGGACATATCCATTAGCATTCATAGGTACGGTATATAACACTATCTATCTCATTTCAGGATCTATCTATCTATCTATCTATCTATCTATCTATCTATCTATGTGTTGTAACCTAGAAAGAGTTACTGAATTAGGAATAACCAAAATGGAGATTGGAAATGGAAATGTTTCTAGAATCAACAAATTAAATACTCGCCAGCAGCTTGGAGTTTTTAAACCACTGCTAGTGGTGGACTACTTAGACAGCATATTACCCCCACTTACATTAGTGTCCAACGTATTTATGAGGATTGGAACATACTCATTAGTGTTCATGGGTACGGTATATAATACTATCTATCTCAGTTCAGGATCTATCTATCTATCTATCTATCTATCTATCTATCTATCTATCTATCTATGTTCTGTAATCTAGAATGGGTTACTCGATGAGGAATAACCAAAACGGAGGTTGGAAATGAAATGGTAATGTTTATGACATCAATAAAATAAAATACTCGCCAGTGGCGTTAAGTAGGTAAACCGCTGCTAGTGGTGGGATACTTAGATGAGGATTGGAACATACTCATTAGTGTTCATATGTACGGTACATAACACTATCTCAGTTCAAGATCTATCTATCTATCTATCTATCTATGTGTTGTAACCTAGAAAGTGTTTCAGAATGAGGAATAACCAAAACGGAGTTTGAAATGGTAATATTTATAATATCAAAAAAATACAATACTCGCCAGCGGCGAGAAGTAGGTAAACCACTGCTAGTGGTGGACTACTTAGACAACATATTAACCCCCTACACACACACTTAGAATAGTGCCCAATGTATTTATTAGGCATACCCATAAGTGTGTATAAGTACGGTATATAACAGAAAGTTATTAAGTTACAATACAAAAATCAGGAAAGACTTTGGAGATGTATTTATCTAATTAATCCTAACGTTTAAGAGCTCTTCATATATTCATGAGACCTATTTTGGTTCCCTGGGGCCCCGGATCGATTTACGGGGTGTACCAAGACTATTGCTTGATGGCCTTTGAAGATGCCGATCGTAACAAATGACGAATTGTAACTTTATTTTTGAATTGACAAAATTTTTGGTGAAAAAATTGAAATTTACTTCATTATGGCCGTTTACTCCCTATTCCACATGATTTCTCTGCTTTGTCCGTTTATTTGTCTTCACTTCTCTTGCCTTTTCTTATTCCTTTTTTATTACTGATACGCCTGCGTTTGTTTCGTTATTGCATTTTTATTCGACATTGCAGCCCACTTCATCAGGGGCCCTCTTAACAACGGGCAAGCTGACACCCTGGCCAAGTCTCACTGTATATAATCCTCTGTATAGCTGAAAATACTGAACAGTCTCATCATAAATACAGTGGACTCGCACAATAAAATCAATGAACATTTTTGGTTTATGAGATGGAATTAAAGAGTCAGAAGATAACGACTGAACTTGCATTTACATTTTTGAAGACAAAGATTAACCAGAAAGCAAAATGCGAAACTGACTTTCACAAACCAAAAGTAAGAGATAAACAAATAGCAAATAACTCATGGATTGATCTAGCAATTCCAACTGTAAAATGATGAGACCTAACTGCCAATCTAGTACTGAAGTGAAACCAAAATTCGCAAGAAAAGAATTTAAATTTTGTATTTAACCAATTTGAACATCTTTGTGCGGTGGGAGGGTAATTTTCAGTCCCAAAAGTGGGTAATGATGAACTTAACGTATGAAAGAAACTGATAAAATTTTCTTACACTTTGCAGATTTTAAATTGATTCAATTTTTGGAGACTTACACTACAAAAAAAAAAAAAAGATGTCTCCATTTTTATTTAACTTATTCGCAGTTAAGAGTCGAAGACAAAAAATCAGACAAAATTTATTTGTGTGTGACTGTGTATGTCTGTGTGTGTGAGCGTATATTTGTGCGTATGTCTGAGTGTGTATATGTGTATGAGAGTGCATGTGTGTTCGTATGTGTGAGTGTGTATGTGTATGTGAGTGTGCATGTGTGTGAGAGTGTGTATGTGTATGTGTCAGTGTGCATGTGTGAGTGGTTATCCATGTGTGACTGCGTATGTATCAGTGTGTGGGTGGGTGCGTGTGTATGAGCGTGTGTATGTGTGTAAGTGCATATGAATAAGTGTGTACATCTGTGAATGCATATGTGTCAGTGTGTATATGTGTGTGAGTGTGCATGTGTGTGCGTATATGTGAGTGTGCATGTGTGTTTAAGTGTGCATGTGTGTGAGAATGTGTATGTGTCAGTGTGTATGTGTCAGTGGTTTACCACGTGTTTGAGTCCGTATGTGTGAGTGAGTGTGTGTGTGAGTGCGAGAGTGTGTATGTGTGTAAGTGCATATGTATGAGTATGTACATCTGTGAATGCATATGTGTGAGTGTGTATGTGTGTAAGTTCATATATATGAATGTGTACGTGTGTTAGTGTATATGAGTGAGTGTGTATATGTTAGTGTGTATGTGTGTGAGTGTGGATGTGTGTATATGTGTGACTATGAGTGAGTGATATAGTGTGTATGTCTGTGAGTGTGTATTTGTGTGTATGTATGCGTGAGTGTGTATATGTGTTTTTATTCACAGTTGTGGAGTCAAAGACAAAAAGTAAACAAAATTTGGTAAAAGGATTTTCTAGTCGATCACTTCAACAAGACTCCAAAGAATTTACACGTCAAAAGAAGCAGCCAAAGTAACACTAATACTTTTTACTGCTTTTTGAACTGTCATATCTGAAACTCCTCTCTCTTATTAATTTAGTTTTATAATTACTTTTCTAATTGATCTCTTTAGCTCTAAGTTGAAATGATGATCCCTCTTCCTGTTGTGACTTTCTGATCAAGTTTTCATCGTTACTGTTCCCTCTTTTTTAAAAAAATATTCAACGTTTTGATGATTCTTGTGTGGACTTTCAAGATGGAAGCCAGTGTATAAATGTTGGTAACATTACTGAAGCTCTGAATGATCTTTTTCCTCTGACCATTGCTCAGTTGAGAAAACATAGTAGGTTTGACACAAAACTATTTGAACCTATTCTTTTTGTAGCTGAATAACTCAAAGGGTTTCCAAAGATTTTTTACGAAAAATGGTGTCAACATGGCTAAACGTCTTATCTGAAAACCTGAAAAAAAGGAAACTCAATTAGTTTAGAGTTTTTTAGATATTAAACATTTTATGGGATGAACAATTATCACATAATATTAGACGATTTGGGTAATTTTACTGTTTCGTCTGGTATACATTGTTTACGCTTGGACTCTTGTCTTGTAATTAATGCCGTTATCCCAACCATTCCGTCGATTCGCGTAAGTTTCTGAGATTTTCGATATTAACACTTTATTTAATCTCCATCGATAGAGTATTCTAGATCCCTTGACCAAGTCGATTGAAATCTTTTTTGTCATCTGCTGCAATAACCGAGAGAAATTGTCATAATCAATAACTGTATTCTTTGATTGATTCGTTTTTACGACTTATCAACCCTTTGTAGTTTATTTAAAGACAGAAAATATTTTTTTTAGATATTAAGAATTTTGGGGGAGATACTAATGATTTAGTGATACAAGTCATACTAATAAACCCATATGTGAAAGGAGATAAGGTGGATTCATATCTTTCCCACGGCTAATTGCGCATAAGGGAATATACTTAACCCGACTGGAATTGGATCTCGGATTCTTGATTAAAAATCCCAAGCCATTATACAATACACCATCCGCACATCCACGCTTAAAGCAATTGGTATACCCAAGCGAGCACTCATCTAGATATTGTCCAGTCTCGATATTGCTTAACTTCGGTGATCGTACGGGAACTGGTGTTTGAACTTGATATAACCGTAAGCCCCGAATGTTGTAAATTTAAACTGTATTCCAAGTGGCTATACTTAACAACCCACACTAAGAATTAACCATTTTATGTTTTATCTATCATTTTTTTGAATGAGTTGATGAAACAATTTTCAGAGCTCGATTTTCAACTAAACCTGTTCATTAAAGTTGAAACTAATGTCTTTAAGAAAAGCATGCATATATTCCACCCTCGGTCTGCCATATTATCTTACCAAAATGTTTCCTTACTGATGTATCACGATCAGACTGGCTGAGAGATCCCGTAGTTAAAAGACTCTTCCGGATGACGACTTGTGTAGTCAGAAATAGTAAAAGGCTGTTAGCAGTATTTTAAGACTTAACATAGTACACTAAAAAAATTGAACTGCTAATTTATTCGTTCTTTATGTGTTTAAGTACTTATGAAAATCCCACAGATATTGTGAAAGTTATGTGCAAATTCCCCTGAGATCCACGTCTTAATGGCTGGTGTTTCCAGGCCAATACTGAGACGGGGTGGTAGGACCTATTAGGGTTCCATCTAACTGAGGTCAAAACACGATGAATGTGTAAAATCAGGTTTTAATACCAGAAATACTTTGTAAAACATTATTACAAACAATAAATTTTTGAAGAAAAACATATTATCAGTAATACATTTAAAAAAAAAAACACCAAAAAAAAAAAAAACAATATTACCAGCAATATATTTTTTTTTAAATATTACCAGCTATATATTTAAAAAAAAAAATTACCAGCAATAAAATTTTTGTCGGCATTAAATAACCCACTGAGTTTGATATGCCGTAAAACAAACCAAACCAAAAACTCTTAATAGATTTTCCCCCGAATATCTATTGATTCAGTTTAAAGTACTCTGATATGAGAACACCAAATAAAAGCAGGAATCTACTTCCTTTCTTTTCACTAAATTGATAGCATCAAATTCAAGAACAGATGCTTTAATCTACGAACCGCGAAGGACAAACTTAAGTGATGAACATGGAGTCTTAAACCTAACCTGCCTGCTGATGGGTGTTTAGCTGAGAGCCACATTTTACTGAACTCAACAAGTCTTCTGTTTCCTATAGCCGTTTCTGTTTCTGTTGCTGCTATTGAAGCCTTACTGTCTTTTCTTTCTTTTAACGGCTACCATATAAGGTTTCTGATTTATGCTAGTGGGGCTTCATAGCATAGCATATTTCATTGTCATTCTCCCCCAAGCAAGGCAATAAAACCACTAAGACGTAAGTGTTATTGAGTATATGGATATGAATAATATGAAAAAGAGAAAACCCTTATGAGA
>OZ010609.1:7864673-7897173 GCA_963932145.1 Acanthosepion lycidas | reverse complement strand
ACATATAAAAAATAACATTTAATAGTAAAATTACTAGCAATATATGTTTGAAAAAAATATTACGAGAAAAACCTCTATATAAATATCAATATCAATGAAACCTGATTTACAAACTGATCTTACAAAGAATACATTCGAAGCTATCCTAAAAAAAATCTTGTTGGAATTAAATAATCTATTGAGGTTTATAAGATGTAAAACGAAATGAAGCAAACTATACCTACACCTGGCCATGGTCATTGCTACCTAATTTTAACAGCTGCCATCCTACCAACCTAAAAATTCAATAATCTAACCATTTTTTAACGCATAAAATATATCTAAACTGACAATGTAGGTTACAAAAATCACGTAGGACAACTATTCAGTTACTTTCTCGATAGGAATTATCCACTTAAAATAATCAAAGAATTAATCACTAAGGCTTCCAAACACAATAGAAATACTCTTCTAACCTACGAAACAAAACAAAAAGTAAAATTTCAGCATTCCCCTGAGTTTTGATTTCAATTACAATATTCACAAACTCTTCAATATTATACTTAATAAAATTCCACTACATAAAACTCAACTACACAATTAAAAAGATATTTAGTGATAACCAACTTAACCGGTGCGACAGCCCCCAAATCTGTATACACCTCTAACATCAGGTAGAATACAATAATCACCCACTTGCAAAGGTAACATCAATAAAAACTGATTTTCAATCTGATTGATTTCTTATAAAGAATACAAATTCCATTCATACGAACCTATCCAAAAAATCTTGTCGGCATTAAATAACCCATTGAGGTGTTGATATGCCGTTAAACAAAATAAACGAAACCAATCTAAACCAAAGAATACATATTCTATTCATACGAATCTATCCTAAAAATTGTCGGTATTAAAAAACCTATTGAGGTGGTGATATGCCGTAAAACAAAACACACCAATGTAACCCTAACCCTGACCATGCTCATTGGTACATAAATTCTAACAGCTGCCACTCTACCAAACCTAACAATTCAATAATCTGTATCCAGTGATGGCGCATAAAACGTATCTGTTCTGAAAATGGGGAGTTAAAAACAAAAAAGAAAAGAAATAATCATTTACTTTCTCAATAAGAATTATCTACTTAAAATAATCAAAGAATTTATCACTAAGGTTTCCAAACACAATAGAAATTCTCTTGTAACCAACAAAACAAAAAAAGAAAAAATTCAGCATTCTTCTGGGTTTTGATTTCAATTACAATCTTCACAAAAACTTCGATATTAATAAATTTCCAGTACATAAAATTCAACCACAAAATTAAAAATATATTTAGTGACAACCCACTTAATCCCTGTCGACAGCACCCCCACAAATCTGTATACACTTCTAACATCAGTTAGAATACATAAATCATCAACTAGCTATGGTAACGTCACGTGTAATAAACCTCGATGTAAAGATTTGTAAACATATATATCACTGATATTAATTTCTACATCGCAGGAACATACATTGTAATCATACTTGCTACTTTGATTTGTGACAGTTCGAATATAATATAGTTTGACTTTTTTGCAACAAATATAAATAAAAGGGAATTATATCCGTGAATCAAGTACGGAATCCCGTCTATGATAAAATAACTAACAAACGTAAACAACATCAATTTTCTTGAAGATGACATTTCAAGCACAAGGAATATAACTTTGGTAACGCTAGATGTGTTCTTTTAGTGTTTTTATTTAAATGACAACAAGAACGCCGAAAGTCTGAGCTGAAATACATTTTTAAAATAAATTCACACATTGTAGGATTAAAGAGAGGTTTCGGCTTACTCAGAGAATACTGTTCTCACGGAGAACCGTCTACAAACACAACACAACCCTACATACGAAGATATCCTAAAAATCTTGTCGGCATTAAATAACCCATTATTTGATAAGCCGTAAAACAAAATAAACCAAGCTAAACCCACACCTGGCCATGGTTATTGCAATCTAATCTTAACAGCAGCCATCCTACCAACCTAAAAATGCAATAATCTAACCAGTTTTACGCATAAAACGCATCTGATCTGATAAAACAGGTTACAAAACACACATAGACAACTATTCAGTTACTTTCTCGATATGAACTTTCCGCTTAAAATTATCAAAAAATTAATCACTAAGGCTTCCAAATACAACACTCTTCTAACCTACGGAACAAAAAAAGTCCCCAAATTCCCATGTTTATTTTTATTTCAATTACGACATTCTCAAATATATCTCACTAAAAGGGGCACTTACACTTGATGCAATGTTTAATTAGCTTATCACGCTAGATCAATTACGACTGAGTAGGGAGTTCGATCCTCACTGGTTGCCACATAAATTCGACCTTGTGCCACATCTAAGCTACACTTAGAAAATCAATATATCTCAATAAACGATTTCCAGTTAATAAATCTTGACCAATGAATAAAAAATGTAGTGACATCCCACTTAACAGCAGGTGACATTCACTATTTACATTATCTAGGGTACAAAAATCACCTACTTACCAAGGTAACGTATCGTTTAATGAACTCCGATGTTAATTTTGTAAATATTATCACCGGTAGTATTTTTACGCCACCTTACACAATATATATATATATATATATATATATATATATATATATATATATATATATATATATATATATATATTTTAAAGCATTTCACCCCAAGCAAGACGGGAATCCACTAGGACGCAAGGGGTTACACAAAATTTAGAGCAAGATCAGATAGGAGTGATAGAAGAAAGGATGGGGGTAGTGGATAGATCAAGGCAACTGGAGATGTCGATTGACATTACACTTGAATAGCTGGAGATTATAGCTCACAGGGAAACAGGAAAAGGGAAGGGAGTTCCACATGCGAGAGGTGCGAGACATGAAGTTATTAGAGTAGAAGAGACGGCTACATTTAGTAGTTTCGACAGTGAAAGGGTGAGAGCGGGATGCCAGCCTCGTAAGGCGCTGGAACTCATGACGTCTGGGAACCAGCGAATGCAGCTCCTCAGAGCAATTTCCATGAAAGTATTTGTAGAACAGACAGAGAGAGGCGACGGCGCGTCTGTGAGAAAGTGACTGTAGACGAGACGCCAGGGCAGGGCCAACTACATTGCATATCCGCTTCTGGGCCCTATCAAGAACCCCAAGGCAAACAGAAGGGGCACCAGACCATATATGGCAGCAATACTCCATGCAAGGGCGAATTGTTGATTTGTAATATATAGAACATGACTAAAGACTGTGTGTACGCTATCCCGTGCAGCTGCAGAAAGGAATATAAAGGAGAGACAGGCCGCCTCCTCAAGGTAAGCCTTCAAGAACACCAGAAAGCTGTAACACGTGGGTAAGTAGAAAAATCAGGCGTTACTGACCACATATGGAGAGAGAAGGGAGATCACCGCCCTCTGTGGGATCATGTTGAGATCATAGACAAGGAACACCATTGGAAAATTCGTAAACTTGAGGAATCAGCACATATGCTAGACCACAAAAATCTCCTGAGCCGACCAAGCATAGAAATAAATACAATATGGGAACCAGTAATAAGGAGTGCCAGAGAAAAGCAATGATAACAACAGTTGCAATATGAGCTCTGACAAAAATATGCAATGATAACAGCAAAATTGCAATATGTGCACTGGTAAAAAATGGTTGCTGAATTCATTAGTTTTATAATACCCAGAAATTCATACCCAGATGTCCTCAAGAACTCATGGCACATTGGATAATGGCGTTGCTTAGATCCCGTGACAGGACCCAAAGAGTGTGAGTTCAATATCCGGTTAAGGCAGTGGAGCAGTGGAGAACTTTCAGAGCGAAATTAGCAGGAGATAACTGATAACTGACATCCACGTGGAACTAGAACAGTTTACCCCAGTGAGCGAAATAAAGGGTTACGTTCGAAATTGCAACCACCTGAAGACGGCCGGAGCGTAGAACGGGCGAAACGTTGTGATAAATATGGCGACAAAGTTGAGTACAATAGTCCGAATAATGTATATAATATATATTTAATTATTTTTTAAAAAAAATATGATTCCGTCGCTACATAAGAGTTCTCATGTTTCAAAAACAAGTGCCAAAAACCTTAATATAATTATTAAAATGAAACTGAATTAAAGTATAATTTCAATAATTATATTAAGGTTTTTAACTTTTGTTTTTGAAACATGAGAACTTATGTAGCGTAGGAACCATAATTTTAAAAATAATTATAATTTAAGCTCTACTTCTGTACGGAGCACATTTTAAAATAAAACATTTAAAAATAAAAACAAAAATACTAAATAACTCCAGATTATTTACCAAACGTGTTCTTTCCTATTTTTCTACACACACACACACACACACACACACACACACACACACACACACACACACATATATATATATATATATATATATATTGTGTATATTTAGGCAGTAATTTTTCATTGATGCATGTTTCATTAAATAATATAGACAAGTTTTGTCGATTTATTTTAAGCAAGTTCTTTTCATATTGTCTGATAAGCTGAATAACATTATCATTGAAAGACAAAAGAAAATCACCATATTGATACATGTTTAAATCCAATCTAAGCTTTCGGCTTACATCAGCCATTATCAAAGATGACAATTACTTTTCAATATATCAACCAATAGACGGAAGAAACAGTAATGATAGTCTGTTTTTATTGCACGAAAAATTTCAAAGCAACGACTTACTCGTGTATACGAGGCGTGGAACCGGAAATGGCATTGCAGTTCGTGACGTCACACATGACCACGCAAGAGTGAAAACGAGAAGTATTAATTATGGGAGCCGTTGGTATAAACCAATGGCTTCTGTTATCAATTATAGGAATTTAAGGATATTTGTGAAGATTTCGTAGTTTATTTTGTTCAGGTTAGGTTTCAACTGTTTTATGTATATAGCTTCAAGAATTTTGAGTTTTTGTTTATTGTCTGTCTATATTTCTGAGGTGAGGTATTATGTACAGTATTTACATTATTCGGACTATTGTCGTGATGTTTGTCGCCATATTTATCACAACGTTTCGGCCGTTGTACGCTCCGGCCTTTATCCACTGTGCCATGTCTCCTCAAGGACACATAACACAGTGGATAAAGGCGTTGGTTAGATCCAGTGACAGACCCAAAGAGTGTGAGTTCAAACATGGCACGTGGAACTAGAACAGTTTACCCCAGTTATCGAAATAAAGGGTTCAGTTCGAAATTCCAACTACCTGAAGAAGGCCGGAGCGTACAACGACCGAAACGTTGTGATAAATATGGCGACAAAAATGAGGAGAATAGTCCAAATAATGTAAATACTGTTTTTGTTTATTGTTTTCATGTTTAAGTATAGTTGTGCTTTTAACAAGTATTTTCCGGAATTGTGTACGCGGCCACTCTTCTGATTGCTACATTTCTTGTTTTACAACAAATGTAAAACACGAAATTATATCGGCGAAACCGCTACGGAATACCGTCTTCAGTTTAATAACTATAAAAATCTAACAAAGACAATATCAATTTCACTGTAGCTGCACATATTAACCAAGTATACCATAGTATGAATAAAATCAGATGCTTCATTTAGTAGATTCATTTAAATGCCAACAAGAACGCCGAAAGTCCGAGGTGATATACATTTTTAAAGTAAATTCATTACTTGCAGTATTTGCATTATTCGGACTGTTATCCTGATCTTCATTTCCTCAAGGACACATGCCACAGTGGATATTGACGTTGGTTAGATCCGGTGACTAGACCCAAAGAAATGTGAGTTCGCTACCTGATCACAGCAGTGGTGAAACAAAACTTGGAGAGTTTAGTTAAAGGGAAATAAGCGAGATGTCCGGTACGTGGAACTAGAACAAGCTACGCAGTGCACGAAATAAAGGGTTCGATTCGAAGTTCCAATCACCTGAAGAATGCCGGAGCATATAGAGAGACATAGACATAAAGTCCGAAGCGTAGAACGGCCGAAACGTTGTGAATATGGCCATGAAGATGAGGATAACAGTCCGAATAATGTAAATAATGCAAGTAGTCATAATACCTCATCTCAGAGATATAGATAGATATATAGAGAGACATAGACATAAAGGCCGGAGCGTACAACGACCGAAACGTTGTGAATATGGCAATGAAGATGAGGTTAACCGTGTGAATAATGTAAATAATGCAAGTAATCATAATACCTCATCTCAGAGATATAGACAGATATATAGAGAGACATAGGCATAAAGGCCGGAGCGTACAACGGCCGAAACGTTGTGAATATGGCAATGAAGATGAGGATAACAGTCCGAATAATATAAATAATGCAAGTAATCATAATACCTCATCTCAGAGATATAGACAGATATATAGAAAGATATAGATATAAGGGCCGGAGCGTACAACGGCCGAAACGTTGTGAATATGGCAATGATGATGAGGATAACAGTCCGAATAATATAAATAATGCAAGTAATCATAATACCTCATCTTAGAGATATAGACAGATATATAGAAAGATATAGATATAAGGGCCGGAGCGTACAACGGCCGAAACGTTGTGAATATGGCAATGAAGATGAGGATAACAGTCCGAATAATATAAATAATGCAAGTAATCATAATACCTCATCTCAGAGATATAGAGATGATGTATTATGCACTAACGGCGTAAAGGAGATAAAATTTCCCAGAACAGACTCCTCGCTCCGAAAGGAGCGACATGAGCAACAGGTGTTACCTGACCGTCATACAGTAACTGTTTGCCTCAAATATAAAATAACTCTCGGGATATGGAATGTTAGCACGTTAAACAACCCTGGGTAGCTTGAAAATTTAAAATAGGAGATGAATAGGTTAATATATCAAGATTTTATATGAAAACTGGGTGACCAAATATTGGCAATAATGTCAGTGATAGACAAAGGAATTATATATGCAGGCCGCGAGAAAAAAGTAAAAGGAGTTGGAGTGATAATAAATCAAGACACCATGAAATGTGTTCTGGGATACTGTCAATTATTTGAAGATTTGTTGTAGTTAAACTGAAATAAAAGTCTTTTATTAGGTTGTCCCAAAAATTCGTAAACACTTGCAAAAATTTGAAATTTTACTCGCCAATTAATAACAAAAACAACAAAAATTATTCCTCAAAATAAAGACCATCATTTTCCAAGACTTTCTACCTTCGATCTGCAAGCTTTCGGATCTGGTGAAAGTACCATTCAGCCAGCTTCGAATCAAAGAATTCTTGACACGCTTCCTCGACTTCATCAAACGAGTCAAATCGGCGGCCCTTCGGAAAGTGTTGCATTAAGCGGAAAATGCAGTAAATTGATGGAGTACAGTCAGGACTGTTGGCTGGATGTGGCAGAACCTCAACGCCGTCCAGCTCTTCAAACATGCCTTTGGTCTTCTTGGTGGTGTGTGGCTTGGCATTGTCCTGCTGCATCTAAGCGCGCTTTCGGTTGATCAGAGCCGGTTACTTTTGCTTTAACTTTTCTTAGACCCGCTCCAGTTGCTGACAGTAAAGTTCAGCACTGATGGCACGACCATTCGGAACAAACTCAAAATGCACGATTCCTTCAAAGTTCCACCAAACGCACAACATGACTTTCTTGCCAAATCGATTTTGTTTTGGAACCGACGGTGTCTCTTGCCCTTTCTGAAAAAATCGTTTGTCTCGATTGTCCTGGATTGTGTTGCATAAAAATTCAATTTTTCGCAAGTGTTTACGAACTTTTGGGACAACCTAATAATATATCTATTATAATCGTGTATACACTGATAGCACAAAATACGGAAGAAGAAATCGAATCTTTCTACTCCACGCTAGTCACCGCCAAGACTCAGGTTAAATCACAAGAAATTATAATTATCATGGGAGACCTGAATGCCTAGATAAGCAAGGAAAGGGAAAGAGAAATTGCTAGCAAATTTGGACTAGGAACCCGCAAGTAACGCGGAGAAATGTGAGTTCAGTTGTGCATGACGAATCACCAGGTAATAGCTAACGCCGGGTTCCAAGTATTACCAAGACGATTATGGACAGGGAGAAACCCAGGTGAAGAAACTAAAAACTAAATCGACATGACTAACAAGAGATCGAGGGATGTAGTTACTGAAAAACCTATTCAAGTGTCAACTGCGGAAGCCACTACCTCCCTGCTATATGTAAATGATGAAAATACGGAGACTGAAAAAGCCTAATGCAGAACCCTATTTGTAATAACAGACTCCAGAACAGCCAGAACCTAAAGGAAAACGATATGGACAGTGTTAAAATAAGGTACGAAGGATAAAAATGTAAACTTGAAATGGGACACACTAAGAGAAGCTTTAGCGGTATCAGCAAAAGACATCAACCCAAGGAAAATTGAAGGAAAGTGAATCAGTAATGAGATATTCGACATGATGTAAAAGAGAGAGAAAGAGACGATAAAGCATAGAACTGAATAGAGAAAAACTACACAATTAGATAAGGAACAAATGCAGACACACTAAAGAAGAATGACTCAACTAAAATAAAGATAGTATTATCACAGATAAAGGAGATATGCATAAAAAGCGAACTCCCAGGACAAAAGACATACCTATCAGCAGGTTGTATATAATCCAAGGACGGAATAATGCTATTAGAGAAAGAAAAAAAAACTCCTCAGCGCTGGAATGAATATATCGGAGATCTCTTTCACGACGAAAGAGATCAACGGACACTATACAGAAATATTAAAAACCGAAGTGGAATCTGTACTGATTAAACTGAACAGTAACAAAGTGGCAGTGCCAGACGGAATTTTAATAGAGATTCTGGCTGCGGTAGATGATTTCGGCATAGACAAGATTACAGAAATAATAAATGAAATCTACAACAGTGGTGATATACCGGAAGACCAAAGTAGATCTATTTCCATAACTCTGCCTCAGAATCCGGCCACAAGTGAATGTGGACTCCACACAACAAACAGCCTAATGAGCCACATAACAAAACTCATCATCCGAATTCTGATGAACAGAACGCGCAGCATAATCAGGCCAGATATAGGATAAGAACAGTGTGGGTTGAGCAAAGACACCTGTGACGAATGCAGATAGCCCAAACACGCATAAACGCATACACTAAGGTTAATTTACGCCTCACAACAGAAGAGGTCACGTGGGAGTCTCGAGACATTTTGGGAAGACAAGTCAAGAGGTTGACTGATCAATTACCCGTAGCAACAGACGTCTAGAAGGAAGCTAGACAGGGGACTGGCGTAAGGTCATGAAGCTGTAGGAACTGGAATTCGCGCCAAAAAGCAGGACACGTGGGAATTAGAAAATTACTTGGAAGTCAGTTGCTGTCTTGTCTTTGAAGGAGCAAGACTCGAAATCGAAACGCTGATAACTTATGA
Source organism: Acanthosepion lycidas (assembly GCA_963932145.1). Taxonomy (NCBI): domain Eukaryota; kingdom Metazoa; phylum Mollusca; class Cephalopoda; order Sepiida; family Sepiidae; genus Acanthosepion; species Acanthosepion lycidas. The sequence goes on along the minus strand of OZ010609.1, from coordinate 7,887,774 downwards.
ACGGAAAGATGAGATTCATTTTGTTAATGATGGAACTTGTCCGATTCATCCCAAACAACCCCATATAAGAAATATAAGGATATGTATTTCTGTTCGTTATCTCCAAACTGAAGAAGATAAATCGAGTAATTATCATAGAAGACGCAAATAAATTTGTACGCTGAGAATACAGCCTGCGTTTGAAGAAATATAAAAAAAGAAAACCAGAGAGAAGAAAGTATATATCTCTGTTACAAGCTGAATTGTGTAAAGAAGAAGAAAGAAAGAAAAGAGAAAATCAGAGAGAGGAAGAATGTGTATATCCCTGTTGCAGTTTAACCGTGCTTGTGGCTGAACTGTATACAGAAGAAGAAAGAAAGAAAAAAGAAAACCAGAGAGAGGAAGAAAGTGTATATCTCTGTTACAGCCGAACCGTGTGTGGAATTGGATTTGTGTAAAGAAAAAAAAAGAAAGAAAAGAGGAAACGTGAGAGAGAAAAGAAAGGACAATGAGTAAAAGACAGAACTGAATATAAAGATAAGTAACTATATGTTTTGGACCCGTATTAGAAAGATATACATGCATCCATAAACTTTATGTTCTCACATACACCTTTCCACATGTCAAAATAGAAATATGTAAATCCTATGCCATGTGTTTTGGTTATGCTTTGATTTCTGCATTTGTAGTTATTCATACTTATTTTTTTATCCGTTCGGGTTCAGTCGAATCCATTTGGATTTAAGCATATTTTGGTATCCCAACATAAGTCTTGAGGTTCTGGTCGTCAGATGTTTTACTCATGCTTATATTTTTTTTTATTTTAATATTTTGTATATATGTACATATTATAATTCTTATACCAAAATTCATTACGCCTTATCGTTCATCCTTGAATTGTGGATTAGTATTCGTGTTGAAACCGAAGCGAACCTGGGAAAAGATTACTGTTCGATTATCCTAATAGAACAGTGTTCTTTAAAATATTTTTGTTTACTAATTGTCCATTGGTCATGGTCTGGGAGAGATAGCCCGTATCTCTCCACAGATGTGATAATATATATATATTCTGGTCGGCGTATGATCGCCTTATAAACCATTCGTCGACTAGGGTATATGAAACACCGGATAAAGGGAAGCGTTATTTATGCTCAAAATATGAATAGAAAAAGCAATACAGGTGCAGAAGATGTGTGCCTGTATTTATAGACTAAGCTAAGGCGTTAGACAAAGTACGTTGCAAAGATCTGTTAGAGCTGCTCAACAACCTTGACATATTCAGGAAAGAAATTAGAATAATCACGAATCTCTACTGGCAGCAAACCGCCTGCAAATGGATCAAAAATAAGTTCAGCAGATATACAAAAATAGAAAGTAGTGTAAGGCAAGAATATGTCTTCTAACCAGATTTATTTAACCTATAGAGCCAGGAAATTTTGAGACAACTAGATATCCTACCTGGATTCATCATTGGCGGCATCAATCTTACCAACTTGAGGCATGTAGATGACATAGTGTTGATAGCAGACAAGGAAAGCAAACTACAAAACCTCCAACAGAAGGTGACGGAGGAAATCGAGGAGGGACAAAGCATAAACTACAAAAAAAAAAAACAGAATGCATGCTGATCAGCAAAATGATGAGCCCCAAAAGCAAATTACAAATCGGGAATACTAAAATCAAGCAGGTATGGAAATTTAAATATCTAGGAAATGTTCTAAGAGTAGACGGAAAGTGCGACACTGAGATAGGAAGACATATTAGGATAGCCAAAGACGCATTCCAGAGACAGGAAAATTTCGTTGAAATGAAGAAAAGAGTACTGACTTATTACGTTATATGTGTCCTCCTGTATTGCAACGAGTGCTAAGCAATCTCCTTAAAGATAATTGAAGAGACTCGAAGCAACAGAAATGTAGTTCTACAGAAGGATGCTGAGTGCTGGGGATACCATGGGTCTAATGTGAGCAACGGCGAAGATTTGGATAGAATAAAAAAAACGGAAAGGGACACGTCACATAAAAGAGGGATAGAAAAGAATTAATAAATAAAAGTATGAAATTATAATTGTATAATTAAGAACATTTTTCATTATTGTTGTTGCTAAATATTTGAGAGATTATATATATATATATATATATATATATATATATATATATATGTGTGTGTTTGTGTGTGTGTGTGTGTGCGTGTGTGTGTGTGTGTATTTAGGCAGCAATCCTTCTTTCATGCACATTTCATTGAATACGACAGACAAGGTGCTTTGATTTAGTTTTCTATACAATTTCTCATACGATCTAATTTTTTTTTCTTTTCGGATGATAAATTATATAAAAACTGTCCGAATGTTCTTTTTATCCGAGTGCATTTGGCTATATATTTAGCCATTTTCAAGGATTAAATATTTTAACTGTTAAATAAGAAATAGTTTCCTGTATGTATGTTTTATTTAATGTTTTCATTTTTCAAAACACGGTCAAGATATTGTGTCCATGTTCAAAGTTAATATCAACTCCTTGATTATTTAAATGAGATCTAATTGAGCTATGGTCAGAAAGGTGTAGAGTGGGTCTGCGTGTTAAACATTGTAGTGTGGCATATATAATTATTTACGAATTTTGATTGATCAGGAATACAATTATTTAATAGGCATTTGCCTGTTGTTTCAATGATATATATATATATATATATATATATATATATATATATATATATATATATATATATATATAAAATGTTCAAACACTAATATTCCACGCTTATAATTTATTACATTGGAACCGTAATCACAATCCAATTCATCAGACCTACTCATTAAACAAAAACGGAAAATACAACTCCGCGTATAAAAAACAAAATGTCCAGGTAATATATATATATATATATATATATATATATATATAATTATTTATTCAAAAATATGATTCCAACGCTGCATAAGAGTTCTCATGTTTCAAAGCATGTGTCGAAAACTTCAATATAATTATTTGAATTAAAGTACCAAGCTGTGTTCCATCTTCAAGCGAAATTTTTTTTATGAATAACTAATTCCTGAAATTTACGCGTTTTATAAGCATATTCAATATTGAAATTAGATGCTCAACTTTTGTATCGAGCACTATTTTTAAAAAATAATAACAAAAATACTAAAGAACTTTGGATTATTCACCTAACGAGTTCTTTCCTATTTTCTATATAGTTTTAAACACACACGCAAAAACACACACACACACATACATACATATATATATATATATATATATATATATATATATATATATATATATATATATATATAACCAGGTAAAATGAGAACAAATGGAGTATAATTCCACATTTAATTTAGAAGAGGGCTCAATACAGAGTAGAGCAAAATATTATTTATTTTAGGATATAACAGAAAAGACATCTTAAATATCGCTACGTTTCAACATTACAAATGTGTCCTCCGCGCCAGTAGTTTAACATCGCACACCCGAGGAAACACATTTCGTAGTGTTGAATTGAAACATACTGGTAATTGTGTAGCGATTTTTAACATGATTCCTGCTGCCAAAATATAATATATATATATATATATATATATATATATATATATATATATATATATATATATATATATACTTTACAATTGGAATTAAGATACCTTTAGTAAATGAATTCCAATTGTAAAGAAAATTTGCTCTGTTTATTAAAAATAAGCATGGAGCGCTCTTTTGTGAGTTTAAATTCTATGCTTTGTTAATAGGTCTGGCCTGGATTATACCAACAGATTAGTATATATATATATATATATATATATATATATATATATATATATATATATATATGAGAGAGAGAGACAGAGAGATAGAAAGAGAGAAAGAGAGAAGATTACTCTAAGTTTCACACTGTACAATGTCCCTCGAAATAGAATCTTACGTTAAGACTTGAACAGGTTAAAATTGTAGTGGTCAAGGAAACATCCACTTGGGAGTATGTTTCACGGTGCATTGATTCACGGTGGAAAAAAGCTGTTCGGGTGGAATACGGATCGACTGTGGATGGTTTGCTACTATGTAAGTGGTATGGCATGCTCTAGCCGTGAAGGTTAGACCTGGCAGAACCAAGGAATCTAGATCGTCCGAGCCCTTGCCGTGGAAGAAACGATAGAACAGAAAAGAGACTCGCCAAATCCCAACTGTGAGTGAGAGGTTGAAGATTGGTAAATAATTCATCCACAAGAACTTGAAGACGTTTTTAAAATATGTCGAGACTGAAAAATGAAGAAAGGGCTGCGCCCGATCAAATATGACAATACTACTCACTTTCGGCCTGATCTGCCTCTTGTAAAGCTAGTATGATGAGTCAGGTACTTACTGGAGTGGTATAGGGAGCTGAATATTTTGACAGCACTTTTAGCGATGGATCTCGTACGTATGAGACCCACTTAAGGTCAGGTGTGAGTTTAAGGCCGAATAATCTCTCAAGACACGGGGCCTATCCGAGGGGACATCTGTTCATCGTAACTGGCGGAAATTAGCGATGGTGGAATGTAGTTTGGTTTTCGAAGCAGTAAATGTAACTAAATTAAATGTATAGTAATTTTTCGAACGTAGCTTAGATGTGGCACAAGGCCAAAATTAGGGAGCACCCAGTGAGGATCGAACTCACTATTCAATCGTAATAGATCTAGCGAGGCAAGCTTGCTAATCATTACACCGCACCGGAATCCCCAAACGAACCAATTACAGTGTAACCCGGATATAAGAAACCCGGATATAAGAAACCCGGATATAAGAGAAACACGGATATAAGATATATTTTCTCTGGTCCCAAATTATAGCCATACTTACCTAAACAAAATAGACAAAACCCGGATATAAGAGAAACCTGGATATAAGAGAAACCCAAATATAAGAGACTTCTCCGGTGCCGACAACTCTCTTATATCCGGGTTACACTGTATATTTTATATATATATATATATATATATATATATATATATATATATATACAAATTCGGGCTTTCAATTAGTTTTTATTAAATCTTTCGTATTTCAGAATGATATTGTTTTTTTGTTTTATCGGTAAATTCATATTAAGATTTATCAAATATTGTTTTTCCCCAAGTTATTTCGAAGAAAAAAATATAAATATTATAAAAATGTTAGTATATATTTCGGCAAATTTACCGATAAAAAAAAAAAAAAATTAATAGGAAATTTCAAAGATTTAATTAAAAATTGTCAGACAGAATTTGACTATATTATTTAACAAGACATGTTTTAGAGGATTCTTGCTGCCAAAATATAACATATATATATATATATATATATATATATATATATATATATATATATATATATATATACGGTGGACTAATGGATAGCGGCTTGCATTGAGGAAGCAGAGAGTTCGAATTCCAGTCGAATCCATTACTTACGTGCTAATACCCTTGGGAAAGGTGTGAATCCTCTTCTTCTCCCTCCAGCTATAGACTGGGTTCTATAGCCTTGGATGGCAGCTAGTCTAGAAGAAAGACAACTCTGAATTCAAAACCTGCGGAAGGTCGTTTGGGGACCTTGTGGCACTTAGTGCACCAGGTCTCTGTATTCGGCCCTTCAAAAAGTGTGGATGGTCCTGAACGAAACATTCACCACTATAATCAAATCTCATGTGCTGTTGTCGGTTTCCTGGGAACTGATCTGCTTGACCCTCATACGTCAAATTCGACGGGAGAATCGAGTAATACTAGCATAATATTCGCACTATCGGGTGACATTTAAATTTGCTTCTAAGGAAGGCTTTTCATTGAGCCTTCATCACAGTAGCTAGGGAGGAGTAGACAAAATAGGCAACAATAAAATACAGAAGAACTTAAATTGAGCTATTGTCAGAAAGGTGTAGAGTGAGTCTGCGTGTCAAACCTGTTGTAGTGTGGCCTATAAATGCATTAATATTTAAGCTTATCTTTTAAAAGTGCCGCCACTTAATTTAAAGACAGTTTGATTTACTAATGTCCTTACTTTCCGTACAAATAATTATTTTTATTTCAGCAGTAATGAACTCTTGGAAATCTTGAATTCCAGGATTGTGGGTCCTGATTCGGCCCGGAATGTTTTTATTTTGCTCGCCGAGTCAGCCTGAATCCAAAATGGTATGATATGTCGGGCTTCAGACAGTAGGAGTAAATTTTGAAAAAGTGTGACACAGTGACACACGGATATTCGCATTTATTATACAGATGTATGTGTAATTGTGTATGTGTGTGTGTGTCTGTGTGTGTGTGTGTCTGTGTCTGTGTCTGATATTTCTAGAAAAGTAACCATTCATTTATTATTAAAGTAAATGGCCAACCGATGAACATGACGACTTACATTTCTTCAATGTACTCCTGTTTGGGATTCAACGTTAATCACTTGAACTTTTCAAAGATATCTGCAAAATCCACTTCCGGGATTTCCATCAGCTGCGTAGTCGTATTCTCTTTATTCTCAATAACTTCGTTTCAATGCTGACTTTAGCTATGTGAAAAACAGATATCACAGAAAAGAAAAATTGTGCGTGATAATCAAACTCATTAAGTTTGCAATAAGGTCTACGTCCGTATCACGATGAAACACCGGTTCCCATATGATTATCGTTATGACTATGGTTAAGCAAATTCGGGATTGATCAGTAACTAGATGAGTGACCGCCTGGAAATACCAGGTGCTGTAACTTTTGATATGCGGCTGGTAGGGCTTACGCTCGTATTACACTGAAACACCGGTTCTCGTACGTTCACCGAAGTTAAGCAACGTCAAACCTTGTCAGTAACTAGATGAGAGACCGCTTAGGAATACCAGATATGCTGCTGGGTGGGCTTACGCTTATACCACGATGAAACATCGTTTCTCGTACGTTCACCGAAGTTAAGCAACGTTGATCCTTGTTAGTAACTAGAACGGTGGGAAACTTGGGAATAACAGGTGCTGTAAGTTTGTATATGCGGCTAGTAGGGCTTACGCTTATATCACGATGAAACACTGTTTCTCGTTCGATCACCGTGGTTAAGCAACGTCAAACCTTGTCAGTAACTAGATGGCTGACCACTTAGAAATATCATGTGAGGGCTTATGCTTATATCACAATTAAATACCGTTTCTCGTAGGTTCACCGCAGTTAAGCAACGTCGAGTCTGGTCAGTAACTAGATCGGTGACCGCTTGGGAATACCAGCTGCTGTATGCGGCTGGTAGGGCTTACGCTCATATCACGCTGAAACACCGTTTCTCGTACGTTCACCGAAGATAAGCAACGTTGAACCTGGTCAGTAACTAGATAGGTGACCACTTGATGTTGTAAGCGTGGATGTGCAGCTGGTATGGATTACCGCTTGAGAATAAACTGTAAACTTTTATGCGTGATGAAAAATGTCTCGCTGATGAAATTCGGAGAGCAGAGTTCAAATTCAAGTTGGGTTCGTTTTATTCATTAACAGACAAATATCCTTGGGAAGGGTATTACACCTCTTCTTTTCTGCTAGCTATAGGTTTTTGGAATCTTAAAAAGGAACAAAAAGAGAGAGATTGTAATTCTTGGGTTATTCTTTTCAAACTCCAAAACCACGTTGAATTCTTGTTGTTCCTGAAATAAAAGGTACAAAAGGAAGAAGGAGGCAGAGACACTGGAAATGGATTTGGGAACTTTATTACAGTAACAACGGTCTGTTGAAGGGAAATGCCTTCCCGAGCAAAAGACAAGTATTTGCTCGTTGAAAGTTCAAGGATAAAATGAGAACGATTCTTCTAGTTTGTCTTTGGCGCCAGGAAGCCCCTCTTTTCTCACGCATGTGCCATTTGTTCTTCCTGTCGGGGGTATTCTGGGAGATTCTTCTTTCATTTTATTTTTTTTGTATTTTTATTTTTTTATTTATTTTATCAATATACAATCCTCACAGTTTAATTTGTAGGAATTTTATCAGTAAATAATTAATATCTCAAAAAAAAATCTAACAATAAAAAAAAAAAATAATATTCCGGTTTTAAATAAAGTAAAATAAGGTTGATAAACGAATCAATCGTTTTGCAATAAGCCCATCTCTGAATCGTTACAAAGTTACATCAAGTCAACACCTGTTCTCGTAATATTTAAAATCGCTGGATATGCATGGATACCTGCGTACGCCACACAGTGAGACAAATGAGATTTAAAATAGACCATTGAAAAATAAAACTAAATAATCTTTACCGATATACACACAATTACGTCGATATTAATACAGTCAAGCGTTTGCATGTAAGTCGGTTTATGTTGGTCTGTGTCCAGTATTCTCACACGTGTGCGTAAAACGTGCATGTGAGATGGCAAATTTGTTCTCTTGTATTCAGGCGTCCATTTTAAAATATCTCATTAGATCATCGAAATGATTAACGATAATTCTACTTTTTCACATCAACGACCGTTGTCGTCACAACACGCAGTTTCTCCAACCGGGATTATTCGTCTCTCTGCAAGATTCATTTACGCAGATGACGCCCACGCAACATTGACTAATAGCGCAGTACTGCTCACTAGCATTGTCAAGATCAGGAAACCTCGGTAAATTTTTTGCGGTTTAAATAGAGAGAGAAGTAATTACTGCTAATCAAGCCATTCTTTGCCAAGTCATATTCGTGCTAAAAAAGGTTAAACACTGTAAAATCAGGTCATTTCGTGCGCGATAGAACATTATGTTATTTTAGACCGTAATATATATATATATATATATATATATATATATATATATATATATATATATATATATATATTATAGTCATACACATTCAGGTCTGTTTCGCTGTATCACAGCTCATCAATAACCTATCGGCGCACGGCGTAGAGAAATGGAAATTGTAACCAAACGCCAGCAGCTAGAGCGCTCAATTTATTAATGAAGAGCGGTTCGTTAATAGCGTTGATAGCTACTATTTTGGAATTAACTTTTTCTCGATAGTGCTCGATCGAATAAACGAGAGCTTTTTATTATAGTCAACAACATACAAGTTTGTTTTATATATATATATATATATATATATATATATATATATATGTGTGTGTGTGTGTGTGTGTGTGTGTGTGAGTGTGTGTGTGTGTGTGTGTGTGTGCATTTAAAATAATTTAGTATTAATCTCCTGGTAGTATTAGTAACATCTCGTACGGATATTTTGGTATTTGGTTGGTATTTGTCAAATTTTACATTGATTGGTTATTATTATTAACATCTTATATAAAGAGTCTTTAGTCAACAGTTGCATATTAATTACCAAGTAAGTCTATACGTTTAAATTATTTACTGGTTTCTTAAAGAAGCTATTTATTTACCAACTATAAAAAAAACAATTATTTAGGAAACTTACCAAACATATAACTTGTTTAGCATTTTCTTGAATTACCACTTCTCCTCATGTTTTTCTTAGTAAGTTACATTGTCTGCTATGCTTAGAATGTATCCATTTACATTCGCTCCTGTTTAACGTCTTTAGTGACAGTAACTGCCAATCTACGGATCATGACCAATTTATGAAAAATAAATTCTTAATTTTTGCTTTTTCGCTTATTTTAAAATTAACGGAGCTCATATGCGGTTGGATGATCTGAGTAAAGCCCACAAACATTATGACCCCACTTTTTTAGTAAAATAAAAAGAGGTTGTATTTACTGTATAATGCTGGCGAGTGAACGATTTATTTAGATTTAAAAATCTAAATAAATCGTTCACTCGACAGTATTTTTCAAAAACCTGATGAGATGTATTGATATGCATCGAAACACAACTCTAGTTGTGTAGTGATTTTGAACTGTTTTCGATGTAATATCCAAATATATATATATATATATATATATATATATATATATATATATATATATAATTTTGTAATGAAAAACAAACCACTTTAAGGTACCATTACGATAATTTATTTCACCTAAATCCTTTTTTAAGGATTCAGGATCATCGGGTAAAACTTCCAACAACGAATTGAGAGAAAAACTGGGATTAGAAATTGGTGGGTAGTGTAATTTTTGTAATTTAATAGAGGGGGTTGAGAGTGGTAGTTAAACAGACAATATAAAGTATAGGGTGGGGTTAATTTTATATCTCTCTTATATATATCAGACAATGTCGTCTGCTTTATCTCTTATCCAAGAATTTAATTTCTTCTATGCTGATCTGTTCATTTATGGTGATTACGTTGAGGACTAAATTTGTCACCAATCTGCAGGTTCGGGACGAGAAGCTTCTAATTTCACGAAAACCTACTCCCTTGCAGGGGTTAACTGGAGAAATCAAGGTAGAAGAAAGTGCCGATGTCGTGAATTTATATAAGATAGACCACAACTTGCCAGGAAGTGACCCACACACTTGATTCCATTACAGTCCTGTGCAGCACATTTTGAATGAGATTTTCATAATCTAGTTATAAAACTGAAACAGAGTGCCGTTGACTCTGTTATAATTTTGAGTGGCGCCTTCTGTAGAATGTCCTTCATGTGTAGCTCATTTAAACTGCTAACTACATTGTCAACAACAATAACTCACCTGCAGTATCCAAATTACAAAGAACAAATATTATTTAGGAATTCACATGTCCCTTAAGGAATAGTTTTCCTGATCAAACTATATTCATCAATAATTATATTCGATATACTACAAGAAGATTCACCTTACACCCCGCTGATCATAGCGATTATAAAATCCGATGTTCACAGGACAGATTGAATCCAAGAGAAACGGGAGATAAACAGCGCAGAGATTATTCAATGAGCTAACTAAAGAGTTAGCATTAGTTATAAGCCTCGCGCTAAGCTCTTAGTACTTGTCGAACTTTCGTCCATCGGGCAGAAAGGAGCCCAGACATGTCTATGCGTAAGGGTAGAGTCTTGTCTGTGGAGGTAGACAAACATAGCTCTGTTATTACGGGGTCTACGGGAAATCTTTGCCCGAACCTACGGGCTCTGAAATACCCAAGTTAAACCGGTCTTGTGCAACATCCCACTCTGTGGGGAGGGGCAAAAGTTAAATACCGAGTATTAAATGAGCTTTGGTAAATGGATTAGGTTTAGGGGAAATTACAAATACACAAAATTTATTAAGAGGAAGTAGAGGAAGTTGTGGAGAGCCATGATCACCAACGCCCTGAAGGGATACGGCAAATAGTAGATGTGTACATCAACTCGACATTTTTATTGCGACAACATTGCTGTTGAATCTTACTTTTCTATTCTCATGAATTTTTTTAACATCATCTCCGAAATGTATGGATTTATTCACGCCCATTCAGTTCATTGCAAATAATAGATGCAAACGTCTCTCCCCTCCCGCAAATCGCCATCCTGTTGACGTTGTTATTTATACGCCTTTCTATTCATATTTACCAAAATAATGAAAAATAAACAAAAAAACGAATACAGCTAAGCTACATCTGTCTTTTAAAAAACTAGAATTTTTTGGCAACACGCTGCCTCGTTTTGAAATCCGCATACTATTTAAATATTGTTGAAGTTACCGCTAACATTTATGGTCGAGATTTAAAAACTCTCCGTTACATTCAATTTCGCAAACCAATCCATAAAATTTGAATAAGCTGGTTTGTTTGGAAAGAATACTATGACAAACTGACTACTTCGTGGTTTAATAATTTCTCTAATTCAATTTAAATTTATACAAATTCATGTTAACAATATTTTTAAGATTTTTTTTTCTTTTTCAGAGAAAAATAAATTACTAGAATTTCTTATTCTTGAGCATGCAACATACAACTGGTTATGAGTAAATATTTCTTTATCGAGTCAAATTACAAATTTTTGAAGCGTTTGGCCTTGTTTAACATATTGCCGGAACTGTAACAAGTTAAGAAAAATAAAAGTGGCTTAGAAAATGCCTTACGAAAGTCAATCTCGTTTTTTTGTTTTTGTTTTTTTTTTGTTTTTTTTGTAAGCTGCGTGTAAGAAGGTGGGGTCAGACTGAAGTTTTCGGCTGTGGTTAAGACATCTCATGTCTGTTCCCCGCCACCAGTGTAATATTGAGAGAAAGGAGAATAACGATGAAATGGTGAACTTTTTTCCTATATCGAATAAAAATTTTAATTTTTCGAAAAAATGAATGAAAATTTATTGTATAGGCTACACACCTAATAAAAGAAACTATACTTTGTATCCTCTTACTTCTTTGTACTTCTCCCCAATATTTGGTTTCGATTGGTCAATGGCAATTTTAGAGGGTGTGACGGACGGATGAAGTCACAAAATATATATATATATATATATATATATATATATATATATATATATATATATATATCGAGAGAGAGAGAGAGAGAGAGAGAGAGAACGAGATAGATAGATAGATAGATAAGAAGTTTCGTAGAATTTAAAAAGAAAAACCTCACAGAATACATAAGACTTCGCGCCTGGAAAAAGCAGAGCGTGAAAAGGACGGTTTTTACCATGACACTACTATTATTTTAACTACCTTCGCTCCACGGCAATGTTAACTGTTTTAAAAGGCGTTGAGCAGAATTATAATCAAACCTAAACATATGAAAATGAATTATTTTCTTTATTCTTGAGAATTTACAGCATTAAATATATTAAACACTATTTATATATTGGATTCTTTATTTATAAGACTAATTTATTTTAATCTACGATACTCTTAAAACTAATACAATTATCACGAATCCAATACAATATGTATGATTTATCAGTTTACAATGAAATAAATACGAATATAATTTTTTTTATTCCTAAACTTGTAAATATTGTCTAAATTATTAATATATGTGACCAACTACAATGAAATCCTTATCATTTGACAATTAGCCGATGTTTTGCCAATCACCCCAATAAACAATCTAATAGATAATATTAATTTTCATAATTAGATAGTATAAACCGGAAGACAGGGTCCGTTTTAAACTATATTCGAAATAGAAACATATGGTAGGTTAATTGCTAAGAAAGTTGGTTCAATATGTCGTGTTGGACAACTTTTCCCGCCAGAATCTATCTTATATATATATATATATATATATACATATATATATATATATATATATATATATATATATATATATATATATACCATTTACCCATACTTATAATATTGCTGTCCTATATGGTCCGGTGTTTCAGATATTTATTTAGAAATTCCTGATAAAATCCAAACGAGAATCAGCAATGTTATTGGTCCTGACCTGGCATCCCGGCTTCAGTCCCTTTCCCATCGCCGAAACGTAGGTTATCTTAGCTTTTTCTATAAGTACTTTCAGGCTATTTGTTCAGAATTAGCCCTTCTCTATGGTACCCTCGAATTTATTCATTTTAGCGCAGTACTAAATTGGCGGCGAAGTCTCATCAATTTACATTTAAATATGCTAGATGCAACGGAAAGTTCTATGCTAGCAGTTTCTTTTCTCGCACTGGTTGCCTGTGGAACTCTCTTCTGGACCCCATATTTACTGACAAATTTGATCTTCAAAAGTTTAAATGCAATGTCAATCGTTATCTTCTATCTTCCTTATCCGGTTCTTTTATTGTCCTCTCTCATTAATAGTAGTTTTTATCATATTCTCTAACACTCAGTAACCCCCATGCATCCGAGTGATTTTATTGTGCTTGATCTTCAAAGATTTAAATGCAATGTCAATCGTTATCTTCTGTCTTCTTAATTCCAGTTCTTTTATTATCCTCTCTCATTAATAGTATTTTTTATCATATTCTCTAACGCTCAGTAACCCCTTGCATCCGAGTAGCTTTATTGCTTTTGATCTGCGAGGACATTGTCCAGTATTCACTGCCATATAGGAGGACTGATATTACATAGCAGTTCAGTACTCTTTTCTTCGTTTCTGTTGCTTCAAGTCTCTACTTCATCTACGAGGAGATTGTCCAGCATTCCCTGCCAGATAGGATGACGTCAATTACATAATAGTTCACTATTCTTTTCTTTGTTTCTGTTGTTTCAAGTCTCTTCATCTGTGAGGAGATTGTCCATCATCCACTGCTATATATGAGGACTGATATTACATAAGTGTTAAGTACTCTTTTTTTCGTTACTAACGTTTTCGGATTTCAGTGTCACACTTTTCGTCCTCTGTTAAAACATTTCCTAGATTTGTACTCGTTTGATTTTGGTATCTGGTTGAAATTAGAGTAGAATAGTGAATATGTGTCCGAATTACTATCGAGTTTGCGCGTATCCTCCTGAATGGTACCTTCTTTTTAGGACAGGTGTGGGTCTTATCTTTCGGCGGGGTACGCACTCAGAATACAAAAATCCGCTTCGATAGTGCAATGGAAAAACGAATAGAAAGTAAAAAAAGTAGTCGCAAAATAGGATTAAAAAAACAGGAAAAAATTCATGAATTAAAAGAATAAGCGACAAAAGAGCAAAATTAAAAAATGTCGAATAAATTAGCTGAATTGCGAAGAAAGTTTAAAAATGTGGTCATTATAAAATTTACGCAAACGGAATATAAAATAATTTCAGAACAAAAAAAAAACAATAAATGAAAAAATAAATATATAATTTGATAGCAAAAAGGGAAAATTATGAAACACTGAAAACTAAAAAAAAAGAATAAAAAAGAAAAATTTAAAAAAAGGAAAAACCTAACCAAAATTCAAGAAATAAAAAACGGCAGTCAAAATTGCTGCCGCGGGGAAACCTTTTTCTATTAGGACCACTTTTTCCTGACAATCAGCCTGCGAGAACAAGATACCTTTTCTAATGCAAACACTTTTCTTTGGCACGAACATCGTAACCAGACGTCATGTCTTATGCTTCCGCCTCAAGATATCACGTGATATCAAACTGTCAGATAATTTTCATCTCTTCGCCGACAGGAGCCACTCTAAATTTTACCAAATCCTAAAATGAGGAGATCGAAGCAAAATATTCGCCATTTTATCACACAAAGCAGGAATGACAGCGGCAGCCCGTCAATTGGCATCGACCTCAGTCGAATATGACAGGTTCGATAATGAATTATCTTAAAAATAACACAAAATTAGTCGCCGACGGAAGGAAGAAAACTTTTGTGGAAAGGAAAAATATTGTGTGGGCGTTGGATGATTATGATTATAAACACATTTTTTAAAATTTCATGTAAACCTTTTATTTAAAACTATATGTGAACATTTTATTTAAAATTCCATGTAAATCACGAAATGAAAGTTTTCACGTGCGGCCATGTTTATCTGGTGAATCTTAAGCCTTAAGTTAATGAACGAATAAATCTGTTGTGAGATCTTTGACTATAAAATATCTCTAGACATTACCCTATCGTATCGTTAAAAATTTCAGCAGAACAACTTTAAAAGTAAATTAGAATAACAATTATAAATATGAATGCTGATCGTATTTTAAGAAGTGGGTACGAATGCAAATATTTGAAATTGAGAACTTTTTCCTTTTCACTGAACAAGAAGTTAAATAATTTTCTACTCCGTCTTTTTTTTATGCATTGTCACTCAAGCCAAATAGCGTCTCTGATATGGGGATTTTCGAAGTGTAATATAGATGTGACACAAGGCCGAAAGTAAGGGAGCACAGTGAGGAACGAACTCACTATGTCGTAAATGTTCTAGCGATACAATATTGTTAACCGTTGCACCAGGTAGGTGTCCAGGTGTGTTCGATATGTGTTTTGCTTTTCCATGCGATCAAAACGGACTAGTCCATTATTTATGAGGTATTGATACTTCAAACACGTCTATCTTTCATTTTCTTTCTTTCTTTCTTTCTTTCTTTTTTCCTTTCTTTTTTTTCATTCATTCATTCATTCATTCATTCATTATTTCTTTTTTTTCATTCATTCATTCTTTCTTTCTTTCTTTCTTTCTTTCTTTCTATCTTTCTTTCTTTCTTTCATTTTCTCACCGTAACCATCTAATTGTATTTCTGCTCTTTCCATGCAATCAAAACGTAATGGTCCATTATTTATAATATATTGATAGGAGTCTTTAAACACGTCTATCTTTCCTTTTCTTTCTTTCTTTTTTCATTCATTATTTCGTTCATTCATTCATTCTTTCTTTTTTTCTTTCATTTTCTCACTGAAACCATCTATTGTATTTCTGTTCTTTCTACGCAATCAAAACGGAATAGTCCATTATTTATCAGGCATTGGCAGTGCGTAACGGCCATGCCAACTAGAAGACTGACAACACAATTCTAATAGGATTATATGCTTTTCTATTCTCTATGTCTTTTCATGAATTACTTTCAAAAAAATTCCACCGCCTTCGTTTGGAAATTCATGTTTCCCTATCACCTGACTAGACACATTAGTTTTATGATTCCAGACAATTTACGCGAAATTGACGTTTAAACAAACACATGTCTCAGTTTATTAAAACATATTGGTTGTTACGATTTCAATCCCGTTGTATGGTGTTGCTGAAATTCGCACATACATTGATTCAGTTGAATTAAAAAAAAAAAACTTCTACAAATAATTTGAATAAGACTTGATATCTGCTGGTATGTAATATCCCGGTACAGATTTTGATGAAAGGAATCCCTCCCTCGAAATTCCGCATTCTCACGAGTAGGAGAAAATAAAAAAGAGTGTTAAATTTAACAATTTGAGTAAATCTGAGGATGATGACGTGTGTTTAAAGTTACTGATGGCTTGTTTTGAGTCTACAATACGTTATAACAGCATATGTAAGAAAGGCCTCTGACAGTGTCAAGAATATTATACACCCTGTCTGGAAGTCCCGTAAATTTTGAGGCCCTGAGCGTCAGACTACTATGCCTTTATCCAGCATTGGATAAACTTCTACTTCTTTTAAAAAGTGTTAATAGTAAAATAAAAACGAATTTTTCATTAATGGTCTCTGGACTTATTGGTATCCTAAGTAAGTACTAAAGAAGGCTATAAGTGCCGCTCTAAGTCTTTAGAATTGATCTGCGATATAAGTTAAATATCGCACACAATAAGATTAGAATTTTAGTGTCTCTATAACTTTTAATACTGATACCTCATTTATTACGTTCTGCTGTCATACTTTTATACCGATGAATCGACCGCGATATTTTTTTATGCGTTTATTATTGGGTAAGGACAAAAATCCTTCGTGGGAAGGGGATTACCGAATCCTCCACCTAAGCTGTTCTACTTGTGAGGCCCCTCCAAATCCCCATTCTCACGACTAGAGAAAAAATGGAAGTGTGTTAAATTAAACAATTTGAGTGAAGCTGAGGATGATGACGTGTGTTTAAAATTACCGAAACAGTTTACAATGCGTGATGACAGTGTATGGGCAAGAAGGCCGATGTCAATATCAAAAATATTATACACTTTGGCTGTAGGCTCCTTAAGTTTTGTGGCCCTAGGCTTCACCCTGTTAAGTCTATGGGTAAATATTCTGGTAATATCCTCTATGCATAGAAAACAGAAAACATTTGTGATTCCTGAGAAGAAGTATGCTTCTATTTTTATATCTGTAAGGGATATCAAAAATTTAATTTCATTTTAGATGTATGAACTTTTTTGAATAAAGGTTTTTCATTGGTAAGACGATAATTTCACACTGGCTCTCTAAAATCATTTCCTCGAATTTGTGGAAGTCATGAAAGGCGTTATAATTGCTATTTTCTAAATGGACCACGTGGAAGGTTTACAACTACGTCCGCAAGGATTTTGGCAGCATTTGTCTAAATAATGTTTGTTAATCAAACAAACCTTCTAATGGGATTTTATTGGTTGAAAAATATATATATATAGGATTTAATTCCTGTAACCTCATCTGATAAATATAGACACATATATTCTTCTCTATAAATTCAGTAAAGTGCTCGGTCATAAAGATGACAGAAACCTGAAGCAAGATACGGGATACAATATTGAGAATATAAAAAATCTAGAACCTGCTACCAGAAATAGCAAAATATGTTTTAGAAACACATCAATTCAGTATCTTTTTCTTTGTTCGAAAAAACATAAAATTTGAGTATTTTCTACAGCGCATGCGTGTAGCTATCGAAAACAGACCGCCATTTTGTTTTAAGACGGCATTCTCTATATTACTTGTGTATAATCTGATGAAGTCGTTATTAAATCTGTAGAAGTAACAACAAAGTTATCGGCTACAATATCAATAAAGTTTGATTAAAAGACATTTGGTGTAAAGTTATCGTCTCCATTCTTTTGTTGTTTCGTTATTCTTTAATAAGAAAAGACTCCTAAAACAGTTAACTACACATTAAATGGAAGGGCCTACGGGAGAGGAAAAAAACAGACAGTCAAACTATCAAAGAAGGCTATAAAAATGTCGATTGTCTGTTCATTGAGGTCTATTGAAGAGTTTATAATCACCCAAGGGAATTGTTTCTTTTCTCGGGGAGCAGGAAGGGGCAGTGGTCATTTGGCAACAACGTACATTTACTCTTAATAATTGCGTACTTCCTTTCCACAAACAGTTCACGAGATGCCGCTTGATTATTTGGCAGAAAGTCTATTAAAAGGCACACGCAACAAATAAAATAAAATAAACAGGAAATCACATTCAAATAATGTATCGTGATAGCTAAACTATTATTAAATAGATTTTAATTATTTTTCAGGGGACAAAAGGCTCCGTTAGAATACGTTTATATACCAGGACGTGGGTGATCATGACTCTTCACATCTTCCTATTTTTTATTCTAAGTAGCACATGTTTATTTTCTCACTCGTCTTTGTTCTTGATCTTCTACCAATTCATTCTAGCTCGAGTTTACCGTGTTTCTCTAATCTTAAATGCGTCCTCTGAATGTTTCGTCCCAGGTATGACGATAAACTACATCTGGCAGCAAGGCCTCACTCTGCATAGGGGGTTTTGAGGAGTGTGCAACCACTTCGTAACTGCTGTTGTTCCTAGGTCCACCCTGACCCGATTTAGGGTCCCAAATAATTAACTACCAAACTGGCGTCAAATCCGTATGAAAGCATAAAAAATATATTTTTATAGTAAAACTACAAGCAATACATTTTTGAAAAAGAAGAAAATATTTTCGGAAGTACATTTCTGTAAAGGAAATTACGAACATTCCCCCAAAAATTAAATTTCGATATTAAATGACCCATAAGAATGTTTATATGTAGCTAAACATACTCTGATGTCTGATCCTGTGAATGTTAAATTTTCTAAACCTTCAGTTCTCATAATTATTTCCCTAAATTTCCGCTGTCTCTGGTATTTAGAAGCAACTTTCTTGTAATTTCTGTTACCCTTTCTATAGTATTTTTAGCATTGATCAATAGTAAAAACATCTACGTTGATTCAATTTTCTTTCTAATCTGAGAAGATTTGTCCGACATTCACCGGCATAGCATGTTCAGTATTTCTTTCTTAGTTTCTAAGGATATATTCCAGTTTACAGTATTTACATTGTTCGGACTGTTGTCCTATTTTTACTATCACATTCACAACATTTAGGCTGCTGTACTCTCCGGCCGTCTTCAGGTGATATTTGTTGACATTTCGAACAAAGACCTATATTTAGTCTACGTACTATGCCATTGGATATGCCAATTTTAGTTAATTCATCTTGATATGTCTACAAGTTTTATTTTCTCTCCGTGGACGCAAGGAACTGAAGTCACAAGTCTTTGGGCCAAGTTGCTTTTTGCATCAATTTAGATCAGGTTACTTTTTGTATTTTAGCTACTTGTGGGAGGTCGTGAATATGACAGTAAAACTGATGAAAAACAGCCCGAAAAATGTTTAAATAGTTACGATATCTTATTAGGATCCGTCTATCTAGGTTTGTGTTGTTGTCCGTGTGCCGGGCTTTAAAACATTTAACAACAATAACAACACATCTTTTAAATAAAACACAAGAAAAGCTATTTGCTGACAGAAAACTAGAAGCAGAACACAATTGAAATATGATTAATATATTCTTATTCAGAAATAGCAATAAATTGTTTCATTTTCCTTGCAGTGAAGTTTGTTTTAAAAAGTAATTAAGTGCTCGTTGCCGGTGCGAAATATGTGGAAGGGCTTACTTTATGTCAGTTAGCCTAATGTGTTTGTAAATTAGTAGACAAATGATTAGTCAGTGGCTGCTGGTGAATCACTTCTATTGTGCGCATAGACAAAGCCTTAGCTGGCTGTCATTCCCTTACACTGTGCATGTGTGTGTATGCCTGTGTTTATGTGAGTGTGGGTGTGTGCTCACATCTATTTCACACTGGCCTGCGAAATTGTGATTCCTGAGAAGGAGTATGCATCTATTTTTATATCTGTAAGGGAGATCAAAAATCTAATTTCATTTTAGAGGTGTGAACTTTTTTAATAAGTTTTTCATTGGTTAGACGTTAATTTCACACTGGCTCGCTAAAATCTTTTCTTCGAATTTGTGGAAGCGGTGAAAAGCGTTATAATTGCTATTTTCTAAATGGACCACGTGGAAGGGTTACTACTACATATTTTGGCAGCATGTGTAACAAGTTAAATTTGACTCTCCGAATTCTCCCTCTCTCTCTTTCTCTCTCTCTCTCTCTCTCTATATATATATATATATATCGTATGTGTCAGTATGATCAGTTGGTTGATTTTGTTTAGCGGCATATCAACCTCTATCTGTTATTTAATGCCGACATAATATTTATGATACGTTCGTATAAATATAATAAAACATTCTTTATAAGAACTCAGTCTGTAGATCAGGTTTCATTGACATAATTTTGTAAATAGGATTGCATTAGTTTGTTGATTTTGTTTAGCGGTTCTATCGGTTATTTAATACTGAAATATATATATATATATATATATATATAATACGCAATTCCATGGCTTCAACTAAATATACTATAAATAGGTATTGATGGTAATTTTATTATAAATATGGATTGTTGGTATTTTTTATATATAAAAATGTATTTTCATAATGTCGTGTTTTTGTCTGGGGTTTCACTATTTGCCTGTTGCTGGGACCCTAACAGGTGCTACCACCTCGGGTCAGCGTGGAATTCGGAATAGCAGCTATTAAGAAGTAGTTCCCCTATTTTCAAAACTTCCAATCTCCTGATCAGAGGCCTTACTGTCGGATCTAGTTTATCGTCATATCCAGTACTAGTGTATCACCAGCAACAAAATTCGTAGTATCAGTGTATATAACCAAAGTTAAACTGAGGTTGATGATAACGTGAGCTCTTTACTAAGATTAAAGAATGAAAGGCAATAAAATATTTATTATTATTTTTTTATATACATCACAAATTATTCAGAATATACATATTCGCGCAGTTAACCTAATCTTTGTAGTTGTTGTCATAAAATTCCAACCGCTGTACCCTTTGTACTTTCTCAGGTGTATATCGAGAGGAAATTCTGATATGAACACTTTATTTAATCTAAGGAGGTAAACACTTCTCGATCTACTGCCCAAGTCGCGAGATGTCTCGTTTTGTTCTTACTTTTGGCCTTGTTACACATATTGCCGGAACTCCAATAAGTTAAGAAAAATGAAAGTGGCTTAGAAAATGCCTTATCAAAGTCAATCTCTCTTTTTTGTAAGCTGCGTGTAAGGAGGTGGGGTCTGACTGAAATTTTCGGCTGTAGTTAAGACATTTGATGTTTACTCCGCGTCACCAGTGTAATATTGAGAGAAAGGAGAATGACGTAGAAATAGTGAACTTTTTCCTATATTGAATAATAATTTCAATTTTTCCAAAAATTTGGATAGACATTTATTGTATTAGGTTGGTGCAAAAATAATGACGTAATAATGTCGTTTTTCGACGTTAAAAAATACGTCAAAAACGACATTATTACGTCATTATTTTTGCACCAACCTAATATAAGCTACACATCTACTAAAGGCAACTATGTTTTGTATCCCCTTACTTCTTTGCACTTCTCCCCAATATCTGATTTCGATCGGTCAATGGCTATTTTACAGGGTGTGATGGACGGAGAAATATATATATATAGGCATAAACACTAAGTCAGGAAGGCATCTTTAACCTTCTTTTATGAAGTTCTTTTAGCTGTTTTTTTTTTCCGAAATTTTCAGTGCTTTTATTCCATTTTGTCCCCACTCAGTAAGGGATGAAGGTGGTGGAAATGTGTAGGGGCTAGGAAGGAGAAAACGCAGAGCCGAGTTCTAATTTGAGTACTTACGCACAAATACCTTTAGGATTCATATGCAAGACACTCCTCCCCCAGCTATGGGTTAAATAATAAGACTTCTATCTAGAACATTTATTGTTATACCGAAAAAACTGTTAATGCAGTATTCACTCTGAAAAAGAGAAATCGTTATTATTTCAATCCCCCAAAACATGATTCGAATTTAAATAAACCACAAAGAGTTGATAACCCATTAAAAAAAATAGAAAAAGAAACCAATCAATAAAAAACATAATTCAATAAATGTACAATGTCTTCAGAATGGATATTGATTTTTTTCGTATTTTACTTTTCTTTTTTTTTTTTCGTTCTGTAAACCGTCTTAATATGTTTACTTTTTTGTTTGAGTCTAGTAAATGAGTTTTTGTTTTTTCTTTCTTTCTATTCATCTCTTACCATCTTTTGTTATATTTGGAAACACCTTTTCTATTCATTCAAGTCGATGGTAATCGATTTTCATTTTTATTTAATTTCTAGTGTTTTTTCCCGTGTTTTTTTTTTCTCTCTCTCTTTTAACTTTCTTATTTTATTTATTTTGGGTATTTATAATTTTTTCATTTCTCTTTCCTTATTATCAGTTTTATTTCCTTTTTCTTCTTTCTTTCTATTCTTTATTTCTTTCTTTCTCCTTTCTTTCTTTCTTCTTTCTTTCTTTCTTTCTTTATTTCTATTTGTTTATACTTTCCTTTTTTACTTGCACATTCTTTCTTTTTTTCTCTTCTTTCTTCTTATTGGTTTTTTTACTATTCCTTTCTTGTATTAATTTCATTCTGTTGTATATTTTCTCCTCATTCTTTCTTTCTTTTGTATGTTTTCTCCTCATTCTTTCTTTCATTATTTCTTATTTTTTTGCTTTATTTTGATTATTTTTCCCTTTATCCATCCGCCCACCCATCCTTCCTTTTTCTTTCTTTCTTTCTTTCTTTCTTTCTTTCTTTCTTTCCACCTCTCATAATCTGACTTTCTTTCTTTCTTTCTTTCTTTCTTTCTTT